>PVLC010006419.1:23770-69579 GCA_004027655.1 Graphiurus murinus
TTTTTTTTTTTTTTTTTTTTTTTTTTTTTTTGCGGTACTGGGGATGGAACCCAAGGGCATTCTACCTCTGAGCTATATCCCCAGCCCTCATTTTTATTCTTTATTTTGAAACAGGGTCTCACTAAGTTGCGGAGAGCCTCACTAAGTAGCTGAGGCTGGCCGCGAACAGGCGATCCTCCTGTCTCAGCCTCCCAAGTACTGAGATTACAAGCGTGTGCCACCACGCTCGGCTTTCTTTTGTATTTTGAAAAGAGAATCTTGCTAAGTTATTGGCACTGACCTCAAACCTGTGATCCTCCTGCCTCAGCCTCCCATGTGCTGAGATTATAGACATTGGCCATCACCGTACTTGGCTAGCATGGCCATTTTAAAAGCTCCCCAGATTCTTTTTGTGTGTGGGTGTGCTACTAGGGATTGAACCCACTGGGCTTTCTACCTCTGAGCTACACCCCTGGCCCCATTTTATTTTTTGTTTTGAAACATAGTCTTGCTAGGCTGCTGAGAGTCTTGCTAAGTTGCTGAGGCTGTCTTAGAACCTGCGATCTGATCCTCTTGCTCAGCCTTGCAGGTACTGGGATTCCAGGCATGCCCACCACGCCCAGCTCCCCAGGTGATTCAAATGTGCAGCCAGAGGTGTGAACCACAGATTTCAGGGAACTGAAAGAGGGGAGACCTAGATAACAGATAGGAGGACTTGGTATCTCCCAAATGTCTTTGAGGTGCCTGGCTCCACTCTTGCCAGGAGAGATTTCCAGCATGCCACAGAACCGTTTTGCAGTTTTGTGCTGCTTATCGACCTTTTCTCAGAAAAAGAAATGCTTTTAAATGCACTAAATAAATTACTTAGGATCACAAAGGAAACTGATTACCGTACACCGAAATGCAATTCATAATATAGTCATATGTACTTCCTGATTAATCCATTCAATATAACAAAATCTAGCAGCGAGTCTAATGACTGCCATAATTTTGAAGTACATAGTTATGAGCATAGATGATTTTTGAGATACCTGCGCCAACTGTAATGTGATCTCAAAATAGCTATAAATCAACTGGTGACAGTCACAGACGCCGCTTAATAGTACTGTACATTATTGCTCTGGAGACTGTTTTGCCTGCTCTTTGCTTAGTTTGTTAGCTGTGTGATCTAGACACCCCACTTAGCCTCTCTGTGCTTGTCTCCTCACTTTTGAAATGTGGGTTGCTGAGAGGATGAAATAAGTTAATGAGCCCAGGTAATGTGCTTAGATCTAGGTGGAGAACATTGAAGATGCCCATTAAATGTTAGTTCTTTTTCTGGGGTAGGGAGTACTGGGGATTGAACCCAGGTGTGTTATACCTCTAATCTAGACCCCAGCCCTATTTTATTTTTTATTTTGAAACAAAGTCTCATTGAGTCACTGAGGGTCTTGCTTAGTTGCTGAGGCTGACCCCTCAAACCTGCGATCCTCCTGCTCAGCCTCCCAAGTACTGGGGTTTACAGGCATGTGCCACTATGCTCGGCTTTTACAAGGGAATCTATAGATCAAAGTGCAGAGTTTGTTAAATCCCAGGGCAAAACCCTACATCTAGTTAAGTTCTCCTAATATGCAAAAATGACTCAGATTGTGTGCTGAGGGTGTAGCTCAGTGGCAGAGCACTCACATGGCATGCTCACGGCCCAGGGTTCCATCCTCAGTACCAATGACTCCAATACCTTGCACAAAGCCATACCATTTGTATTCTTTTGAGACCTGGGATCTCTAAATGTCTCTTTCACAATACTGCCAGGTTAGGTTTTCCCAGGTCTAGAAACAAGCTCCTCTTCAGGGACGGTCCACCATTAACCATCACCTCAGGAGAGTCCCCAAGGCCTCTCCTGATGACAGCCACTACAGCTACAAACCCTAGCATGGCCTCTGGCTTCCCACTTAAGAGTCTGAATCTTCCTACAAATTTCTAACCAAATAAACACTAATTTGGAAATCTCAAGTGCTCCCTAACTTGTCCCAGTTGTCATGGGTCAGGGAAGGAATCAGGAGCATCAGAACCATCCCATTACTGTGCACAAGTCGCAACTGTGACCTGGAAAGAGACAAGGACTTGTCTAAAGCCACATGGCAGTTGGCTGGCAGTACTGGGCCTGGGATCCAAGGATCCTCTCACTCAGGCTTCCCCAGGTGGAGCGAAATCCCCACCCTCTGTGACTCCTCCTACTCCTTCAGCCTCACCATCTGTCAGTTCCATTTCCTTCTAAACCTGTCACCAACCCATCAGCCTCTGCCCTGGATCAGGCCCCTCTCACTCTACTCCCATGGGGACTGCTGCTACAGCCTTCTCGTCAGCCTCCCTCACTAGAGTCTCTTTTGGTACTAGGTATTGAATCTATTTTATTTTAAAACAGGATCTCACTAATTTGCTGAGGATCTCGCTAAGTTGCTGAGGCTGACCTCGAACCTTCGATCTTCCTGTTTCGCTTTCCAAGTATTGGGATTACAGACATGCCACCACGTCAGGCTCCCTGACTATGTTGGGGTCTTAGCCTGGCCGGAGAGATCTCGCCTCTAGATGGCGCCTGGCAGAGTGCCAGGAGCGGCTGCAGGTGGTAACATCCTAGGGCTGCGCCACGGCAGAGCGCATGCACCAGCACGCCCGGCCCGTGGCCTGCCCAGGTGAGAGCTGTATTCGGGCACCTCGTGACTCAAGCCCTGCGTGGCTTTAAGAGCCTCCACCTCCCTCAGGAGGAGGAGGGTTTTGGGAGGAGAGGTTGGGTGGTTGCTGGTTGCTGGGAGGTTGGTTGGTTGCTGGTGGATGGTTGGTTGCTGGAGAGAGAGGTTGTTGGGGGTCTGTTGGAGAGGTACTATTGTGAGGAACGGCGAGAACGAGAGTGGGGTGAGAGAGACGATTTCGGTTAGAGAGACAGTTACTGTCAGGGTTAAGAGAACAATTACTGTTACTGTTACTGCTTGGGTAGTGTCCTTGATCCCAGAGAGAGAGAGAGAGAGAGGTATAATAAAGAGAAGTTTGAACCAGCAACATTCAGTTATCGTCTCCATTGGGGCCTCACGGTTGAGGGTCCGGCGTGGGGGACGATAGACTAGACTTTTGACTTCCACTAGAATCTTCCTAATCCGTGCTTCTGCTCCTGTCCCATGCCAAGGTCCAGGGCTGGGAGGAAGCCTCCAGTTACTGAGCCCAAGCTCCTCACACACCACCTGCTCCACATCCTGTCATGTAAGAAAGGAAGAAACTGAGGCCAGGGAAATGGAGCCAGTCAAGGTTTCAGCTCAGTGGGAGAGTGCATACCTAGCTTGCATGAGCCCCGGATTCCATTCCCAGCCCTGCAAAAACAACAACAAAAAGAAGATCTGGGAGCCCCCATGGTGGCGCACACCTGTCATCCCAGTACTTGGGAGGCCGAGACAGGAGGATTGCAGGTTCGTGGCCAGCCTAAGCAACTCAGTGAGACCTTGTCTTAAAATACAAAGGGCTGAGGGTATAGGTAGGAGGTAGAATGCTCCTGGGTTCAATCATGTTTCAACTCAGTACCCAAAACAAAAACAAACAAACAAACAAAAACTCCTTTAGGTCAAAGGGTCGTGGAATGTGAGGACTAGAAGTTCAGTTAAATCTATTCCCATTACATCACCCGCCTCTCAGAACTACACTCCCAGGTCCTATTGTTTCAGGTAACAAGTGGAGATATTGTTTCCATCAGAACCATAATTGCTACTTCCCCTTCAATGCACATATTTTGGAAAATGCAGACAATTCACCATCTCCTCCTACTTCTCCCCAAGGCTCCTAAAGCAGGCCTCCAGCATCCGCCCTGCCCAACTGCTCTCCTTATCAGTTGTAGGCAGAGGCTGGCCTGCCTGCTCACTGACAATTTTCACAAATATTTCTATGGGCCCAGGCCCAAAATCAATTTGCCTATCTCATGTTACTGGATTTTCCTGTTGCCTTGAATGTACTAGACCATCTTTGCCCTCTCTTTACTGTTCCAGCACCCAGGATCAGGCCTAGCACAGAATGGACATTTGGTCTTTGAGGAATGAATGGATAAGATAAAATGCTGGTATTGCAAGGGATGGAGAAATAAGACACAGTCCTACTTACCGAAAGCTTATATTTTAATTATAAAGACAAGATCTAGACAGTAGTAATAGTAGCTGGGCGTGGTGTCACATGCCTGAAATCCTAGTTGGGAGGCTGAGACAGGAAGATTGCAGCTTCACAGCCAGCCTCAGCTACTTAGTGAGGCCCTGTTTCAAAAAAAAAAAAAAAATTCTTTTTTTTTTTTGCAGTACTGGGGGTGGACCTTGGGGGCATTCTACCTCCAAGCCACAGCCCCAGCCCTATTTTTTTTATTCTTTATTTTGAAACAGGGTCTCACTAAGTTGCAGAGGGCCTCACTAAGCAGCTGAGTCTAGCCGCAAACCCGGATCCTCCAGTCTCAGCCTCCCAAATGCTGGGATTATAAGCATGCGCCACCACTCACGGCTAAAAAAAAATATATGTATTTTTTGAGTTACTGGGGATTGAACTCAGGGGCATTCTACCTCCGAGCTATAGCCCCAGTCCTATTTTTTATTCTTTATTTTGAAACAAGGTCTCACTAAGTTGCAGAGAGCTTCACTAAGTAGCTGAGGCTGACCATGAGTGTGCCACCATGCCCGGCTCAAAATTTGTTTTAAAAAAGGACTAGGGGCCGGGCATGGTGGCACACACTTGTAATCCCAGCATTCGGGAGGCTGAGACCAGAGGATCTGGGTTCGAGGCCAGCCTCAGCTACCTAGTGAGGCACTCTGCAACTTAGTGAGACCCGGTTTCAAAATAAAGAATAAAAAATAGGGCTGGGAGTGTAGGTCGGAGGTAGAATGCCCCTGAGTTCCATCCCCAGTATCACAAAAAAAAAAGGACTAGGGGTACATCTCAGTGGTAGAATGTCCCTGGGCTGAATTCCAAGTACCCAAATACCAAAAAAAAATTTGTTTAAAAGAAAGTGAAGCCAGGCATGGTGGGCCACACTTGTAATCCCAGTACTTGGGAGGCTGAGACAGGAGGATTGCAGGTTCGAGACCAACCTCAGCAACTTAATGAGGCTCTCTGCAACTTAGTGAGAACCTGTTTCAAAATAAAAGACTAAAATAGGGCTGGCGGTATAGCTCTGTGGTAGAATGCCTCTGGGTTCTATCCCCAGTAACACACACACACACACACACACAAGTAGTAAGCCAGGTGTGGTGGTGCATGCCTACAATCCCAGTTCTTGCGAGGCTGATATAGGAGGATTGTAGGTTCGAGGCCAGTCTCAGCAATTTAGCAAGATCCTCAGAAATTTAGTGAGACCCTGTTTCAAAATAAAATCTAAAAAAAAAAAAAAAAAAGGTTTGGGAGTGTAGCTCAGAGACACTCCTTTAAGCCCTGATGTGTAGCTGCAGAAGCCTATTAGAGAACATTTTTTGGCCTCGCCTGTGTGGGGAGAGCCCTTCAGGCCACGCAGGGTCTGGCTGTGCTAAGTGACAGACTCAGAGCTCAAGGCACTAAGAACTCAGGGCATCGGCAAATATTAATCCAGAGGGAGGGGCCAGAATCTATGCACTTTTTTTCATGGTGCTGGGGATTGAACCTGGGCTCTCACACAAGTTTGGCAAGTCCTCTACCACTGAGCTACATTCCCAGTATTATTTATTTATTTAGAAACACGATCTTACTAAATTGCCCAGGCTGGTCTCAAACTTGCAATCCTCTTGCCTCAGCCTCCCACCTAGCTGGGATTATAGGCATGGATCACCGTGCCCTGGTTTTTGGTTTCGGTATTTGTACCGCAAAGGGGTTAGATTACTCAAAACTTTTTTTGGTAATGGGGATTGAACCCAGGGGCATTCTACTTCTTTTTTTTTTTCTTTTTTCTTGCGGTATTGGGGATTGAACTCAGGAGCATTCTACCTCCGAGCTATACCCCCACCCCTATTTTTTATTCTTTATTTGGAAACAGGGTCTCACTAAGTTGTGGAGTGCCTCAATAGGTAGCTGAGGCTGGCCACAAACCCAGATCCTCGGGTCTCAGCCTCCCAAATGCTGGGATTACAAGCAAGCGCCACCATGCCTGGCGACATTCTACTTCTGAGCTGTCCTCAAGCCCTTTTTATTTTGAAACCAGACACAATCAGTGGGAGAGAAGAGAGCCCGGCTAGCAACTTGGCGTGCCATGTAAGGTGCTGGGGAAGAAGGGAGAACCGAGCTGAAGCACGGGGCCATGGTAAGTCTTGACTGCCAGGTTCAGAGTTTCTACTCTATTCTATAGGGAAGGAGATGTCTCTGACAGCTGCACTCACCTAATGAAAATTTAAAGTGCCAGTCTCAGCCCCATAACGGACTCCCAGAATGACCCTAGACAGTCACTTAAGCTTCATCTTCAAGATGAGAAAGATGAAGGGGGAATACAGTGAAAGCCCTGTCTTTAAACTACATACACCTAGAGTCAAAGCTTAGCTTGTCACTTCCTTGCTCTGACCTTAGGGAAGTTATTCAATGTTTCTGAGCTTTGTTTTCCTAGAGAATAATAAAGCCATCTTTGCAGGCCAGTATAGATTCATGGTAAGGGATATTTATTTATTGTGGTACTGAGGATTGAATTCAAGGGCATTCTACCTCTGAGCCAAACCAATAGGCCTTATTTATTTATTTATTTATTTATTTATTTATTTATTTATAGTGAGGATTGAATCCAGGGGCAAATGCCTCTGAGTTACACCCCCAGGCCTATTTTATTTTTTATTTTTATTTATGGTACTGAGGATTGAACTAAGGGACGTTCTGCCTCTGAGCTACACCCCCAACCCTATTTCATTTTTTATTTGGAACAGGGTCTCACTAAGTTGCGGAGGGCCTCCTTAAGTTTCTGAGGCTGGCCATGAACCTGCAATCTTCCTGTCTCAGCTTCCCAAGTACTAGGATTACAAGCGTGTGCCATGCCCAGCTCTTATTTTTTATTTTGAAACAGGATCTCACTAAGTTGCTGAGGATGTCCGCAAACCTGTGATCCTCCTGTCTCAGCCTACTAAGTGCAGGGATTACAGGCATGTTCCAGCATGCCTGGAGGTAAAGGTTATTTATTTATTTATTTATTTATTTATTTATTTATTTATTTATATTTTGTAGTATTGGGGACTGAACTCAGGGGCAGAATGCCTCTGAGCTACACCCCCAGCCCTATTTATTTATTTATTTATTTATTTATTTATTTATTGTGACACTGGAGATTGAATCCAGGAGCATTCCACCTCAGGGCTACACTTCCAGCCCTATTTTATTTTTATTTTGAAACTGGGTCTCACTATGTTGATGAGAGTCTCACTACTTGCTGAGACTGTCCTCGAACCTGTGATCCTCTTATCTCTGGCTCCCAAATACTAGGATTACAGGCATGCAACATCACACCTAGCTTTATTTTTTATTTTGCACCAGGTAGGGTCTCATTAACTTGCAGAGGGCCTTGCTAAATTGCTGAGTCTGGACTCAAATCTGTGATCCTCCTGTCTCAGCCTCCCTTCCAACGACTGGGATTACAGGCGTGCTGTACGGGACATTTAAAACCCCACCTGGTCCTAATTAGATGCTCTTTCTCTGCCAGTCCACTTTCTCTTGGTAAGAGGAGCTGGGGGAGGGGCAGTGAACTGGAGGGAAAAGGGACCAGAGGTTGGTCTGCAGGAAATAGATGAGAAGTGAGAGGACAGGGGCAGTGAGAAAGGAAAGGCAGAGCCAGGGCAAGAATGTTTAAGAAACCAGTTCAGTTCCATTGGGTGCTGAGAAGCTGACAATATCACCACTGAAATGAGCAAGTCATTGGGGGGTGGTGGTGGGAGTGTATCTTTAAGTCCCCCTCCCCAGTTTTATATATTCACACACCCAACATTCACTGAACACCCAGCACATAGGCCTCTCAACCACGTGTGCGTGCACGGGTGAGTGCCTGTCACTCTTGCCCCCACCTCCCCGGTCCCTTCACCTTCCAGGAAGATAAAATAAAAAAAATCTAGGTCTTTGCTACTCAAAGTGTGGTCCATAGACCAGGGGTCTCCCCATGACTTAGAAGCTTGTTTTCTAACAAGCTTGTGAGGAAGGTTTTTGTTAGGTATGGTGGTTTGTCAGTAGTCCCAGCAACTTGGGAGGCTGAGGTGTGAGGAAGGCTTTGAGCTCAACAGTTCAAAGACAGTCTGGATAGCACAGCAGGACCCCCCCCACACACACACGAAAATGAAGCATTTAAGAATCCAGACCTTCTAAAACAGAATCGTCACTTTGCATCTCACTCTCCGACAAACAAACTGTCCTTTAGAGATCTTGGGCTTTATGCTGCTGGTCCATGGGACACACAGTGAATAGCAAGGAACAATCTGACCCACTCGGGGCTGACGCAGGCGGATCACAAGTTCAAGGAATGAGAAGATAAAAAGGGTCATTATGAGCCGGGCATGGTGGCGCACACTTATAATCCCAGCATTTGGGAGGCTGAGACCGAAGGATCCGGGTTTGTAGCCAGCCTCAGCTACCTACTGAGGCACTCCGCAACTTAGTGAGACCCGGTTTCAAAATAAAGAATAAAAAATAGGGCTGGGGGTATAGCTTGAAGGTAGAATGCCCCATGGGTTCAATCCCCAGTACCACAAAAAAAAAAAAAAAAAGGGTCATTATGAGCCGGGTGTGGTGGCACACCTGTAATCCCAGTACTTGGGAAGCTGAAACAGGAGAATCTCAGGTTTGTGGCCAGCCTCAGCAACTTAAGGAGATCCTATTTCAAAATAAAAAATAAAAAGGGCTGTGGGTTTCGTTCATAGGTAAACACTCCTGGGTTCAACCCCCAGTACCTCAAAAGGGGTGGAGTCATTGTGCTGGGTTGGAGCTTTAAAGGAGGACAAGGGAAACTGAGTCAGCTAGGGTTATGGGCTCATTTAGGGACCTCCCCTCAGACAGGTGGGGCAGTAAGTTTCTAAGTGCCCCCTCCTTGGTACCACCCCCCAGGAAACTGCTCAGTGCAGTCTCTGGTCTGGACCAAGGAGGTCTGATAGCTACTACATAATCTAACCTGCCTCTAGCCCACCGCAGGCAAGGGGAGGAGGCCACATTGTGGTTTGATTCCAGAACATTGCCTCAGAATGAAAAGTCCTCTGGGGAGTATGTTCTTTGAGGACTTAACATGCTGGTCTGCAGCTGGTTAAAGAATCAGCATTGCTGGGCTCAGTGGCATATACCTACTTGGGAGGCTGATGCAGGAGGATCACAAGTTCAAGGCCAACCTGGGCAACTTAGCAAGACCCTGGCTCAAAATAAAATAAAGAGGGCTAGGGGTATAACTCAGTGACAGAATGCCCCTGGGTTAATCCCCAATATCACAAAAAGGAAAAAGAGTTTTGGGAACCCAGAAAACATCTCTTGCCAGCAAAGACACAAAACAGCTACAAGAGAATAAGAGAGCACTGGCTGGATGCGGTGGTACAGGTCTATAATCCCAGTACTTGGGAGGCTGAGACCAGAGGAGCACAGGTCCCAGGAGAGCCTCAGCCCCTTGGTGAGACCCTGTTTCAAAATAACAAAATAAAATAGGGCTGGTGATGTAGCTCAGAGGTAGAACACCTCTGGGTTCAATCCCTAGTACTCCCCACAAAAAAGATGGCACTGTCCCCACATTCTACTTCTGTTGGGTCTGTAAGACACAAGGGAATCTGGGCCAGCACTGCTGCAGGAGCTCAAGTGTGTGTGCATTTTAATGGAGGCATGGGACAACCCGGGAACTACACCAGGTAGTGAAATTATGGGTGAATTTAATTGGCTTTTTTATTTTAATTTTTTTGTGGTATTAAGGATTGAATCCAGGGGACTCTACTTCTGAGCTACACACCTGGCTCTATTGTATTATTTTGATTTTAAAACAGGGTCTCCCCAAAGTTATTGTACACAGGCTTCAAACCTGCAATCCTCCTGTCTCAGCCTCCCAAGTACTGGAATCACAGGCATGCACTACCATGCCTGACTGATTTTATCTTCTTCTTTTTACTTTTCTGTTTTTTCCACAACTAAACTGTGTTAGAATAAAAACTAACCAGGCATAGTGGCGCATCCTTGTAATACTACTGACTTGGGAGGCTGAGGCAGGAGGATGAGAAGTTTGAGGCCAGGCTGGGCAACTTGACAAGACCCTGTCTTAAATATAAATAAAAAGGACTAGGGATGTAGCTTGATGGCAGAGTGGCCCTGGGTTCAGTCTCCAGTACTGCAAAAACAAAATAACAATAAAACACCCCCAAACCCTGTAAATGACAAAGACTATTTTGAAATACAGTACAAAGATGAATCATGGGAAAATACAAAGAATTGCTGACTTCTGTGCTCTCATCATTTATTCTCTGAGGATTTGAGGGAGACCCTAAGGTGAAACAACAGGCAAGGGGATGTGCAAGGGGTAAGGCGGCCAAGCCTTTATTCTGAACATGTGCTCAGTAAAATGTCAAAACCCGAGTCTCATGAACTGCAAAGCTGCCCAGCACTGGTCAGGCTCTAAACAGGCTAACTGGATTCATTTCTGGAAATAGAGAATCTTAGAACCACAAGAATTTGGCTGGGTGCAGTGGTGCATTCCTGTAATCCCTGTACTTGGGAGGCTGAGACAGGAGGACCGCAGGTTCAAGGCCAGCCACAGCAACTTGGTGAGGCTCAGTTTCAAAGTAAGAAATAAAATCAGGCTGGGGGTGCAGCTTGGGTGTAGAATGCCCCTGGGTTCAATCCCCAGTACTAAAAAAATGTTTTATTCTGAAATAGAGTCTTGCTAAATTACTAAGGGCCTCACTGTCTCAACCTCCCAAGTACTGGGATTACAGGCATGTGCCGCTGCACTGGGCCTATCTTTCCCTTTTTACAGAAGGGAACTGAGGCCCAGAGAAATAAAGACAGAGGACTCTGAACCTTTGCAGAGGCCGTTCTCTGCCTGTATCACCCTCTATCTGGCCTTGGTGTGCCCACCTGATACCCACATCCTCTTGTGGGTTAGATGCCCTTCTCTGTGCCACAAAATACTCAGTGTGTTCCTCCATCATTCATTCAACCAATTACTGAGCACCTACTGTGTGTTGTGCACTGTTCTAGGTCTTCAGAATGTATCAGAGGGCAAAAATCGCTGCCCTGGTGTGTAGTGATGAAATCATTGCATTTATGCATTCAGCAAATATATATATGGATCATCTAGGTGTGCAGTCCTGTGTCAGACATAAGCTGCTTTACAGTCAGGGTAATTGTTCCCAGGTTTGGCTTCCTTCCCTCCACCATGAGAGCCTTGTAGATAAAGGGAATGTTTTTGGAATGAATGAATAATGAAGGTGCAAGTGATGGCCCACACCTGTAATCCCAGCTACTGCATTCTCAGAGACTGGGGAGGCCAAAGTGGGAGGATTGTGAGTTTGAGGCCAGCCTGGGGAACTTATGGAGAGCCTGTCTCAAAGGAAAAGAATAATGCCTGGAGCGATTACAGGCACACCTATAATCCCAGTACTTGGGAGGCTGAGACCAGATGATTGCAGGTTTGAGTTCAGCCTCTGCAACGTAGAGAGACTGTCAGCAACCTAGTGAGACTCTGTTTCAAAACAAAAAATAAAATAAGGCTGGGAGTGTAGCTTGGAGGTAGAATGCCCCTGGGTTCAATCCCCAGTTCCACAAAATAAAGAAAAATAGGGCTCAGGATGTAGCTCAGTGGTTGAGCACTCCTGGATCCTTACTACAAAAAAAAAAAAAAAAAAAAAAAAAAAAGATGAATGAAATGACCAAGGTCACACAGCAATCTCAAGACACCTGCCACTGAAACTTTGGTCTCTGCCCCCTATACCTAAAGCGCTTTCTCCAGTGCAGTGGTACACAGTCAGCTCAAATCTGTTTTTCCTTCTCTCACCTTGGGCGAGAGAGGTTAGAGGGGAGAAGATCATGGGCTGGCTCTCCTGGGCAGATCCATTCTGGAGAGGAGTGCTGCACCCTTTCAAGGTCTTCAGGGAGAGTGGGGAAACCACGAACTTCAGACATTCCTGCTCAAAAGCTGTGGGTAATCAAGAAGGGCCTTTTCGCGCCCTGACGGCTCCATCAGGAACTAATAATCTCTCAGCACATTTCATTTCTGTGCTAAAAAAAAAAAGCCAGCACTGGGATTAAGGAGACATTCATTCCTGCCTACCCCACCCCAGAGCCCTCGAATCTTTCCCTGGGAGCCAGAAGCAGCTCCCGTCTCCAGCAGTTGGAGCCGCCCGCCCGCCCTGCGCCTGCAGCTGCACTGCAGCGCCCTCTGCCTCCCAGTGCCGGGATGGCGCTGGCGCTGGCGCTGTGCGGGCCGGGGAGGAGCGCGGCGTGGGCAAGGCGGCTTCCAAGCAGCCTCCAGTTCCGGAGGTGCCAAGGGACTGTGACTCATCGCGCCGGCTGCGCCCGCACGGTCCGCCCCCTCGAGCTCGCCGCCTCCGCACACGCCTGGTGACGCGCCAAGAAGCAAAGAGCTCTGCGCGGGAAAAGCAGCCCGAGGGGACAGACCCACGACGGCGGCGCTGCAGCAGCACTTGCTCTGCCGTCTCCTCTTTGCTCGTCTGAATCCGGGCATCTGCCGAGCTTCTGGAGCTAGAAGCCTTGCTCACTCCACTTTCGCATTAACCTGATCCCTTTTTATTTTTATTTTTATTTTTTTTTTTGGTACTGGGGATTGAACTCAGGGGCATTCTACCTCCGAGTTATACCCCTAGCCCTATTTTTTATTCTTTATTTTGAAACCGAGTCTCACTAAGTTGCGGAGTGCCTCACTAAGTAGCTGAAGCTGGCCGCGAACCCGGATCCTCTGGTCTCAGCCTCCCGAAGGCTGGGATTATAAGCGTGCGCCACCACGCCCGGCTCCTTTTTATTTTAAATTTCTATCAATTTATATAGTGTTACTGGGGATTGAACCCAGGGGCATTCCAACTCCAAACTACACACCCAGCCCTATTTTATTTTGAAACATAGTCTTTCTAGGTTGTCGAGTCTCCCTAAATTGCTGAGGCTGGCCTCGATTTCTCCTGTGTCCGCCTCCCAAGTCCTGGGATTACAGGCGTGGGCTGCCACCGCCCCGCCCAACCTGGTCTTTTTATGACACCGCCTAACAGAGGGGGAAACTGAGGGTGAGAGAAAGGTGCGGTGATGGCCAGGATTCAGCAGCTAAGGAGCAGGGGAGGGACTAGTTAGGGGGGGTATCTATGACTCCAAAGTTCAAGGTGAGCTTTCCACAACATTGAGCTTCGATGTCCCCTACCTCTACCCGTACCCCACCACCAACACACACTCAGGAAAGGTAGATTGGACCACATCGTGGAGAGCCTTGAAGTCAAGCACTAAAATAAAAGTTTGCCAGTTTATTTATTTATTTATTTATTTATTTATTTATTTATTTATTTATTTATTTATTTATTTATTTATTGTGGCACTAGGGATTGAACCCAGGGGCATTCTACCTCTGAGCTACACCCCCAGACCCTTTTAAAAAAATTCTTTATTTTGAAAGAGGGTCTAGCTGAGGCTGACCACGAATCTGCAATCCTCCTGTCTCAGCCTTCCAAGTACTGGGATTACCAGCATGCCCCACCATGCCGGGACTTGCCAATTTAGAAAGAAAACAATAGGTACACATCACATTTAAGAAGAAAGTCAGGAAGGCACTTGGCTTGATTCTCTAAAGGTGTTTTAGATTATGGAGCCCAGGACAAGGGGAGGTGCCGCTATTTAGGAAGATGCAGCAGGGGGAGCAGATTGGAGGAGCACTGTGAGGAAGCCCTGCAGCCTCAGCAGGTCTACATAGCCAGGCATCATTACTCCTTTAGAACAAAAACTCCCCAGAACTGGGGTGTTATGTAGGCAGTGGACCTAAAGGCAGCCAGATCTACCTGGAACCCACACTTCAGTCTATTCAGTTCAGGTCTAATAGGCTCAATTACCAAGCCAGCCCATCTTCCTTTATGGAGATGGACACAGTGAATGAGTGTACTCTGCCAGGAGCAGGTTGTTTGTAGTTCTTCAGGATCCCAAGCCCACAGATACCAACATGAATCAGCAGCCATTCCCAATTCCTGGTACTTCCATCCTTTACCATTCACCAGGACTTGCTGTAATCCTGGGCTCCCCCCACAGAAAAACACTACCCATAGGCCTCCAGATGTTACCAAGTGCTGCTAGTCTACTTCATTCACTTTCTGTTTGTTTCTAATCAGGTGAAGGTGGTTTTACTCCCTACTTGGGGAGTACTGCTAAGCAACAGACACAATGTCCAGAGGTTTTTTTGTTTTGTTTTGTTTTTCTCATAATAAATATTTACCTTTGGAGCCCAAAGTGCAGGTCTTCAAAAATACATAGACACAAGGCTGGGTGTGATGGTGTACACCTGTAATCCAAGTACTTTAGGAGGGTGGGACAGGAGGATTGCATGTTCAAAGACAGCCTCAGAAACCTAGAGAGATGCTGTTTCCAAATAAAAAATTTTTTAAAAGGGCTGGGGTATAGCTCAGAGGTAGAATGCCCCTGGGTTCAATCCCAGTACCACACACACACACAAATAATAATAAAATATAATAAAAATAAAAACAAAAATTCACAACCAGTAATGTGTGTGTGTGTGTGTGTGTGTGTGTGTTTGTTTGGAGGCATTTGCCAGGGACTTGGGTTATGTGAGTCCTTTAGCCCTTAACATCTTTCATGCAGGCCTCAGTGGTCTTTTTCTTTTCTTTTCTTTCTTTCATTTATTTATTTTTTGTGGTACTGGAGATTGAACCCAAGGGCGTTCTACTTCTGAGCTACACCTTAGGCCCTATTTTATTTGGAAACAGAGTCTCATTAATTTGCTGAAGGTCTTCCTAAGTTGCCCTCAAGTCTGTGATCCTCCTGTCTCAGACTCCTAAGTAGAGATCACAGGCGTGCACCACTGTGCCCAGCTAGCAATGTTCTTAATAGTGACAAGTAGCAATAACATATGTGTTCTTTAGTATTAGAAAGAGTAAACTGTTGATTATTTGTCCAATGAATTACTACATAGCAGTTGAAAAGGTAAGGAAATGGTAAGAAGAGGCCTTTAACCTTATTTCTAATGTATATAAAAATATCTGGCCTGGTGTGGGTGATGCATGCTTGTAATCCCAGGATTTGGGAGGCTGAGACAGGAGGACTGCAGGTTCGCAGCTAGCCTCAGCTACTTAGTGAGGCCCTTCACAACTTAGGGAGACTCTGTTTCAAAATAAAGAATAAAAAATAGGGCTGGGGGTGTAGCTCAGAGTAGAATGCCCCTGCTTAATCCCCAGTACTGAAGATTTTGTGGTACTGGGGATTGAATCAAGGGGCATTCTACCTCTGAGCTACACCCCCACACCTCCAGCCTTTTTTTTTTTTTTTTTTGCGGTACTGGGGATTGAACCCAGGGGCATTCTACCTCCGAGCCACACCCCCAGCTCTATTTTTTATTCTTTTTTTTTTTTTCGGTACTGGGGATTGAACTCAGGGGTATTCTACCTCCGAGATATACCCCCAGCCCTATTTTTTATTCTGAAACTGAGTCTCATTAAGTTGCGGAGTGCCTCACTAGATAGCTGAGGCTGGCCGCGAACCCGGATCCTCCGGTCTCAGCCTCCCGAATGCTGGGATTACAAGCGTGCGCCACCACGCCCGGCTTATTTTTTATTCTTTATTTTGAAACAGGGTCTCACTAAGTTGCGGAGTGCCTCACTAAGCAGCTGAGGCTGGCTGGGAACCCGGATCCTCCAGTCTCAGCCTCCCAAATGCTGGGATTACAAGTGTGGGCCACCACACCCAGCTACCCCCAGCCCTTTCTGTTTTTTATTTTATTTTATTTTATTTTTTGCGGTGCTGGGGATTGAACTCAGGGGCATTCTACTTCCGAGCTACACCCCCAGCCCTATTTTTTATTCTTTATTTTGAAACCGAGTCTCACTAAGTTGCGGAGTGCCTCACTAGGTAGCTGAGGCTGGCCGCGAACCCGGATCCTCCGGTCTCAGCCTCCCAAATGCTGGGATTACAAGCATGCGCCACCATGCCCGGCTTGTTTTTTATTTTGAAACAAGGTTTTACTAGATTGCTGATAGTCTTGCTATGTTGCTGAGGCTTTCTTGAACCTGCGATCTTCCTGTCTTAGTCTCCTAAGTACTGGGATTACAAATGTGCATCACCATGCCTGGTTACCAGTAGTCTTTGTGAAAAATAAAAAGTTGCATAGAGAAAGGATAAAATATGTTGATTCTCCTTAATAAATGAATGTATTATCATTTCAATCAAATCTCCACAGAAAATTTTCATTAAGCCTACCCCCCAAACACATGCACACAGGAATATGCCAGATATGGTGGCACATGCCTTTAATCCCAGCTACTCAAGAGGCTGAGACAGGAGGATCATAGGTTTGAGGTCAGCCCCAGCGATTTAGTGAGAGCCCATTTCAAAATAAAAAATAAAATAGGGTTGGGGCTGTAGCTTAGAGTGTCCCTGAATTCAATCCCCTGCACATCCCTCCCATAGACATAAGAAATAATTTAGCCAGGTGTGATGGCACATGTCTGTAATCCCAGCTACTTGGAAGGTGGAGGCAGGAGGACTACAAGTTTGAGGCTAGCCTAGACAACTTAGCTAGAGCCTGTCTCAAAATAAAGTATAACAATGTCTAAGTGGTAGAGCTCCCTGGGGTTCAATCTCCACTACTGTAAAAAAAAAAAAGAGTTTGAATAGCCTTATTACTATTAAGAAAACTGAATTCATAATGCCCCTGAGTTCAATCCCAGTACAAAAAGAAAAGAAAGATATTCAGTAGGAAGATGGCAACGGAGTAAGGACCCTTAGACGAGCCTGTCTCTAATTCATCTTGGGGAGCTCCAAACTGAGCAACATTCTACATCCCACACTACCTTCACAGGAGGTGGGAACTGAAGGCAGAGAAACTCAGTAAGACCTACGAGGCCACCTTTAAACATTGAGGCTGAAAAAGGAAAAAAAACAAAGCAAAAGCAACCAACCAGAGATGTGATAACAATAGTGTACCCTGCGAACCGAGCTCCAAAGCCTGGTGGGAACTTTGGGAGATCTGAAAAATCTTATAATCAGCAACCTGAGACCTACTTCACAGACATTGAGATCACACAGCCCTCCGATGACAGGACAGAGAAGGGCGACCACAGTCACGTCCCTGTTCACCCCAATCCCTGCTCCACTGGGCGCCCAGGAGCAGAGGTGAGTGTACAAACCACAGGGAGGTGAGTGCAGAATCCTCACGGGGTAATTGAAAAGAGATCATAAAAAGGGGGTGGGAATGCATGCTGCACATGAAACTCTAAGGAATGTACCAGGCTTGAAAGCTACAGACGTACTAGACACATACAGAATATTCCACCCAACTACAGCTGAATTCACATTCTTTTCAGCTGCTCATGGAACCTTCTCCAAAACAGAACATATCCTGGGCCATAAAGCAAGCATTAACAAATTCAAAACATGTGACATAACCCCCTGCAGCTTTTCGGACCACAATGGAATGAAACTAGACATCAACTATAAGAAGACCCAGAGAAATGTCATAAACACATGGAGACTGGACACCATATTGCTGAATGAAGAATGGGTCACAGAAGAAATAAGGGAATTAAGAAACTCCCAGAAACAAACAAAAATAGAAACACAACATATCTATCTGGGACACTTTGAAAGCAGTATTAAGAGGAAAATTCATAGTACTGAGTACTCACATAAGAACAGAAAATCACCAAATAAATAACCTAATGACATACCTCAAATCCTTTGAAAAACAGGAACAATCTAACCCTAAAGCCAGTAGAATACAGGAAATCATTAAAATAGAGCAGAAATCAATGCATTAGAGAATAAAACAATACAAAAAATCAACAAAACAAAAAGCTGGTTTCTTGAAGACAGAGAGAGAGAGAGAGAGAGAGAGAGAGAGAGAGAGAGAGAGAGAATATCAACCCAAATTATTGAGATGAAAAAGGTGATACTACCACAGATAGTGTGGAAATCCAAAGGATTATCAGAAACTACCTTGAAAAACTATACTCCAACAAAATGGAAAACCTAGAAGAAATTGACAAATTTCTAGACATACACACCCTTCCTAAATTGAATCAAGAAGATACAGAAAATTTAAACTGATCAGGAGCAATCAACGAGGTTGAAGCAGTAATAAAGAGCCTACCATCAAAGTAAATCCCAGGTCCAAATGGTTTCCCAGCTGAATTTTATAAAACCTTTATAGAAGATCTATTTCTAATACTTCTCAATCTATTCCATGATACAAAAAGAGAGGGGACTCTCCCAAACACATTCTATGAAACCAAGATCACATTAATACCAAAACCGAATAAAGATAGCTCAAGAAAAGGAAACTATACACCATATCGTTGCTGAACCTAGATGCAAAATTTCTTTCTTTCTTTCTTTCTTTCTTTTTTTTTTTTTTTTTGCGGGACTGGGGATGGAACTCAGGGGCATTCTACCTCTGAGCTAAAGCCCCAGCCCTATTTTTTTTTATTCTTTATTTTGAAACAGGGTCTCACTAAGTTGCAGAGGGCCTCACTAAGCAGCTGAGGCTGGCCGCGAACCCGGATCCTCCGGTCTTGGACTCCCAAATGCTAGGATTATAAGCGTGCACCACCACGCCTGGCTCTAGATGCAAAATTTCTAAACGAAATACTGGCAACATGCATTCAAAACCACATCAAGAAAATTATACACCACGACCAAGTCAGGTTCGTCCCAGGGATGCAAGGCTAGTTCAACATAAGAAAAACAATCCATGTAATTCACCACATAAACAGAACTAAGGACAAAAATCACATGATCATTTCAATAGATGGTGAAAAGGCATTCAACCAAATCCAGCAACTGTTCATGCTAAAAACACTACAGAGAATTGGAATAGAAGGAGCTTACCTCAACATCATAAAGGCAATACACAATAGACCCACAGCCAACATCATATTGAATGAGGGAAAAACTTCAAGAATTTCCTTTAAAATCAGGAACAAGACATGGATGTCCACTGTCACCATTCCTTTTCAATATTGTACTTGAGACTCTAGCCAGAGCAATAAGGCAAGAGAAGGAAATCAAAGGAGTACAAATAGGAAAAGAAGAACTAAAACTATCTCTATTTGCAGATGACATGATATTATACTTAGAAGATCCAAGAAACTCAACCAAAAGCTTTTTGGAACTGATCAATAAATTCAGCAAAGTGTCTGGATACAAAATCAATCATAAAAAATCAGAAGCTTTTCTGTATGCCAACCACAAATCCACTGAAAAAGAAATCCAGAAAATATTTCCACTCACAATATCTCCCCAAAACAATAAAATACTTAAGAATAAACCAAACCAAGGAGGGAAAAGACCTCTACAAGGAAAATTATAAAACGTTAAAAAAAAAAGCCAGGCATGGTGGTGCACAATTGTAATTCCAGTCTTGGAAGGCTGAGACAGAAGGATCGTAGGTTCACAGATAGCCTCAGCAATTTAGTGAGGCCCTCTGCAACTCAGTGAGACCCTGTTTCAAAAATAAAAAATAAAAAATTGGGCTGAAGGTGTAGCTTGGAGGTAAAATGCCCCTGGGTTGAATTCACAGTACCAGAAACAAACAAACAAACAAACAAACAAAAAATGGTGGAAGGACTTCCCATGCTCTTGGACAGGCAGGATAAATATAACCAAAATGGCCATTCTTCCAAAAGTGACCTACAATTTCAATGCACTACCCATTAAATTACCAAGGTCATTCTTCACAAACATAGAAAAATCAATCCTTAAATTCATTTGGAACAACAGAAAACCCAGAATAGCCAAAGTAGTTCTTAACAACAAGCGCCACCAAGGAAGCATCACAAATCCTGACTTCAAATTATACTATGAAGTCATAGTAATAAAAACAGCATAGTATTGGCATAAAAGCAGACACATAGATCAATGATTCAGAAACAAATCCACACATTATATCCAACTGATTTTTGAAAAGGGGCCAAAAACATACACTGGAAAACAGATAGCCTCTTCAGCAAATGGTGTTGGCAAAACTGGTTTTTGATGTGCAGAAAAATGGAAATAAACCCTACTTTCTCACCCTTCACAAGAATCAATTCAAGATGGATCAAACACCTGGAAGTCAGGCCAGAGACCTTGCAGCTACTTGAAGAGGGCATAGGACCAACACTACAACACATAGGCACGGTTAAAAAATTCCTCAACAAGACCCCAAAGGCAGAAGAAATTAAAATTAGGATCAATACATGGGCTTGCATTGAACTAAAGAGCTTCTGTGCAGCAAAGGAAACTACAAGAATCTCAATAGAGAGCTGAAAGAATGGGAGAAGGTTTTTGCTAGCTACTCCTCTGATAGAGGAGAATATTCAGAGAACTCAAGAAACTCACCACCAAAATAACAACCCAATCAAAAAATGGGCAACTGAACTAAACAGACTCTTCACAAAAGAAGAAATATAAGTGGACAAATAAATGTATGAAAAAATGTTCAACATCATTAGCAATCAGAGAGATGTGAATCAAAACTACCTTGAGATTTCACCTAACCCCAATTAGAATGGCAATCATTAGAAACACAAACAATAACAAATGCTGGTGAGGGTGTGGAGAAGTGGGAACCCTAATACATTGTTGGTAGGATTGCAGATTAGTGCAACCACTTTGGAAAACAGTATGGAGGATGCTCAGACTAATGGGAATGAACCTACCATATGATCCAGCAATACCACTTCTGGGTATCTACTCAAAAGAATGGAAACCAAACTATTAGACTGACGCATGTGTATCTATGTTTATAGCTGCACAATTCACAATTGCCAAACTATGTAAACAGCCAAGATGTCCATCAACAGATGAATGGATTACAAAACTATGGGATATGTACACAATAGAATTTTAATCAGCCATAAAGAAGAACAAAATCATGTCATTTGCAGGGAAATGGAGGGACCTGAAAAACATTATGTTAAGTGAGATTAGTCAGTCACAAAAAGTAAAAAACGGGATGCTCTCCCTAATATGTGGAAGCTAGGGAGAAAGTGGGTCATTAGAGGGACTCTAGACGAAGAAGGAGAAACCTTAGATGAGCAAAGAAGGTGACTTAACTGAAGGTGATTGGCGGGGGCGGGGGGGGGGGAGGAAGACTTGAAGAGAGAAATACCTCAATGGACATGATGTACATACACATACTTATCAAACCAAATCACTGTGTTGAGCAGAGGAAGGAAGGGAGGGGGAGGGAAGAGAGCAGGAACTGAGGGAGGGCTCACTGATTGCTGTGTGCCTATATGCCTCTATCACCCTGAACTTCATCAAGATGTATGATTATAGTGCACCAAGAAAAATATTTTTAAAATTTAATTCGTAATTTTAATATTCCTCAAAAAGAAATCTCTAAGTCTAGGTGGTTTTACTGAAGAATTCTCTTAAGTGTTTAAAGAATTCTACATTAATTGTACACAATTGATGTTGTCTACCTTATTAACAGACCAAAGAAGAAAAGTCATGTGATCATATCAAGCAATGCAGAAAAGCATTTGATCAAGTCCAAGACTCAACATGATAAAATTTTTAAAACATCTCTGATTAATAGGAAAAGGGAACTTCTTCAACTTGAAATCCAAATCTAGTCATATAAACCAGACCTTATAACTGACCATCAAAACCCATTCATAAAAAGAAAATTGATAAACTGGACTTCATTGAAATTAGAAACTTTTGCTCTGTAAAGAGGGTGAATAAAGCTAGAATCTAGGAGGAAATATTTGCAAACCATATGTCTAACAAAGGACTAGAATGTAGAAAGAATTCTCAAAGTTCAACAGTTAAAAATTCAAACAACCTAACTGAAAAATGGACTAACGGCAAACAAATATTTACTGAAGAAGATATATGTATGCCAAATAAGCCCATAAAAATTTGTTCAGCATCACTAACCACTACAGAAATGCAAATTAAAACAATAGCCAGATACCACTGTCTACCATCAGAATGGCTAAAACAATTTTTTTAAAGTGATAACATGGAATGTTGATGAAGATGTTGAGAAACTGGATCCCTCATACATTGCTGGTGGGAATATAAAATGGTACAGCGGCGCTGGAAAACAGTTTGGCAGTTTCTTTGAAAACTAAATATGAAAATACCATATGACCCGACAATTGTACTCTTGGGCATTTATCCCAGAGAATGAAAACTTATGTCCACATAAAAACCTGCTAGATAAATGTTTGTAGCAGCTTTATTTGTAACAGCCGAAACCAGGAAACAATACAGATGTCCTTCAATGAGTGAATGGATAAACTATCTGTGATATATCCGTGCCATGGAAAATTACTCAGCAACACATTAGAAAAGATTTTAAACAAACAAAAAACCCCAGAATATTTATATGTGCAACAATCTGGATGAATCGTCTGATACTTATGTTTACTGAAAAACAAAACCCTAAAGGTTACATACTATATGACTGTATTTACTGCATAACCTTGTTGAAGTGACCTAATTTAGTTGGACCAAATTATGTGCATGTACATATATGTAACAACGAATCCCACTATTATGTATAAATATAATGTACCAGTACAAATAAAATAAAAATAAAACACCCACAAATAAACACCGAAGAGAAGAAAAAAAGAAAGAAATGATCTAATTTTAGAGATAGAGAACAGATTAATGGTTGTTAGGGGGTCAATAGGGGATTGAGTGGGAGGAAAGTGGGTGTGGCTATGAAAGGGCAACTTAAGAGAGCCTGCTGATGATGGAAATGTTCCAGACCTTGACTGTGACAGTGTCAACAACCTGCTTTTATATCATATTACAGTTTTTCAAGAGGTTACCATTGAGAAAACTGAGTGAAGTGCACGTGAGATCTCTTTGTATTATTTCTTTTTTGTGGTGCTGGGGATTGAGCACCAGCTAGGCAAGTGCTCTGCCATAGAGCTACATCCCCAGCCATTCTATGTAGTATTTCGTAAACATCATGTGAATCTATGGGAACTGCAAAGCAAAAAGTCCAACTATTTGGGGAAAAAAGGAATTAGATCCATGTGCCCTAACACGGGGAGGTTTCCAAGGCATATTGTTAAGTGAAAAAATCAAGTCATAGATCACTGTATTTAGTGCAATACCATTTATTTTTAAGTACCCATATAAAACCAAAGAATATATACCCAGAAAATGATTGGAAGAAGATGGGCACTCTATACTGAGAAGGGTGGTTACTTCTGGGGAGCAGAATGGGACAGGGGAGAGGATTTTTTTTTGTACTGCATATTGAACCCAGGGACATTCTACCTTTGAGTTACACCTCCCAGCCCTTTTTATTTTTTGTTTTGAAACAGGGACCTGCTAAGTTGCTGAGGCTGGCCTTGAACCTATCATCCTCCTTCTCAGCCTCCCAAGTACTGGGATTACAGGCATGCACCACCAGACCTGGCTTAGGGGAGAAGATTTTAATGGTAGCTGGACTGTTTGATTTTTTCACAATGCAAATATATTCATCTGTTATTTGTATCATAAAACATCCTGAGGCTGAGACAGGAGAATCACAGGTTCAAGGCCAGCCTCAGCAACTTAGAGAGATCCTGTTTCAAGAATAAAAAAAATAAAAAGGGCTGGGGGTGTGGTTTGGAGATAGAACACCTCCGGGTTCAATACACAATGCCAAAAACCAACCAAATAAACAAAAACCAAAAAAAAATTACACTGGACACAAATATAGTGTTCTAGGAATTTGAATCTCTTTTGCTTATCTTGATGTGACCTATCCCCATTTCACCCTCATTATGGCCAGGGGACCCAGCTCACAGCTTCCCTGCCCTGAAGCCTGAAGGAAGTGACCTCTGAGCCTACTAATTTGGTAACAGGCCCAGTAGCAACCAAGGCTATCTTTGAGGTATGAAAGTGCCACTTATAAGGGCTGATGCCCCATAACTGGGAATCTACCCACCGCTGGTGATCTCAACTTGAATAATCCACAAAGTGCAGCATGTGCCAGTCACTGTGGCACTGGCTTCTGTGAGGCTCAATTAAAGTTCACGTGAGTGAACTTTAATCGTGGGGTCAGCAAACACCTCCCCACTCTCAGACTTGAAAAGGCAGTGACAGTTGAACCTGTTTGGAGGAAACTGGGAATAGCAGGCATGAACAACAACTGGACACCTACACCTAGCTGTGCCTGGCTGAGAGAAGACTCACTCCAGGGCATCCCCAGAGAGGACATCCTTCAGTCATTCATTTATTCATCATTTACAAAGCACTATGTGCCAGGTACTGTCCTAGGCACTGATAACCTCGGTGAATAGAATCAAGTCCCAACCCTCACAGATCTCCAGTCCTGATGGAAGGCAGAGGATGGGTAAGAAAAAGAAATCAGTTAGGTGCCAGGTGGTATTAAGTGATATGAAGAAAAAACCTAGCATGGAGGGAGAATGTGGAGTGTTGGGGGCTAGGGATGGAAACTTCAGAAATGGTGGCCAGAGAAGGCCTCACTGAGAAGGTGCCACTTCAGTGACGGTCTTAAGGAAGAGAAGGAGCCAGCTGCGAAGATATCTCATTGTTGCAGACATTTTCTGTCTGCCCTTCCAGATCGTTCCACCCTTCTCCACCCAACTTTGTGACCCAGGAAGCTGACCTGTGTGGGCTGCATCTAAAGGCCCCCTCGTCCTCTGGCTGCTTCGGCTTAGGTTTGACCAATGGGAGGCACCTGCAAGGAGAAGAAAAAGCCAAGTGAGATTAGGGCATTTCTTCATTGGCTTCCGCTGTTCAGGACCACTGTGGATGGGCTACATCCCTCCACCGAAGACCACAGCTCTTGTGGGGCAGCCCTTTCCCAGCTGCGATGATCTCAGTCACGTGTCAGTATACAGGATCCTGTACACTGGGGGAAATGTTCTAGGCAGGGGCGAGTACAAGGCACCTGTCAAGCCTAAAGACTGATTAGGAAGCCAGCGTGGCAGTATGGAGGGGATGATGGAGGGATCTGTAGAACAAAATGTCAAGAAGGCCAAGGAGATCACATTGTAACTCTGAGGGCTACCATTTGGACTTGGACTTTTTTTTTTGACAATGTTAGGTATTAAACCCTGGACCTTGTGCATGCTAGGCAAGCACTCTACCACTGAACTATATCCCCAGCCCAAGGCTTTGGCTTTTTTTGTGGGGGGAGGGGAAGGCCTTGAACCCAGGGGCATTCTAACTCCAAGCTATACTCCCAGCACTTATTTATTTATTTATTTATTTAGTACTGGGAATTGAACCCTGGGTATCCTACCTCTGACCTACACCTCTAGTCCCTTTTATTTTTTATTTATATATTTGGTACTGAGGATTGAACCCAGGGGCATTCTATCTCTGAGCTACACCCCCAGCCCGATTTTATTTTTTTTATTTTGAAACAGGGTCTCACTAAGTTGCTGAGGGCCTCACTAAGTTGCCAAGGCTGGCCTTGGATCTGTGATCCTCCTGTCTCAGCCTTCCAAGTACTGTGATTACAAGTGTGCGCCACCGAGCCTGGCTTATTTTTTAAATTTATTTTGAAACAGGGTCCCACTAAATTGCAGAGGCTATCCTCCAACCTGTGATCCTCTTGTCTCAGCCTCCCAAGCACTAGGATTACAGGCATTCACCACCACACTCAGCTTCAGGCTATGTCTTAACAACATCACTTTGGTAGTTTGGTGACAGGGCTACTATAATATCCAAGTAAGTGAGGATGGTAGCTTGGACTCCGATAGTGATAGTGGAGGTGGTAAGAAGCGGCCAGATGCTGAATCAATTTTAAAGATGGTGCAGAAGAATCCTGTTCCTCTCAGATGACCAGAGCACGAGGCCAAGCCCAAGCCCCGAGTGCTGTTCCTCTGCTGTCCTCCTGCACCACTGAAAGTTCTGTTACTCAAGGCTTTGGAAGGGCTGGCTTGTAGCATGATAGTTCCAATATCCTATCACCTGTGGGACCTACACCTCTAGGCACAAGGCCCAGCCCAAAGGATTTGTGGTCAGCATCTGACTCACGAACAACTCCAGAAAATGATCATCATGGGCTTTCTAGCCAACTTTCCTCTCCCCCCAACCATAGCTCTCTGTGGTGGTGTTCAGTGCTATTTTGTCCCCTGTTCAGGATCCCTGATTGGCTGCAGTCACTCTATTCCTATGAGCTGACCCAATCATGTCAACATCAGAATTCTGGGAATCATTGTCCCCAACTTGCCCTGTTCTCTGCTTACTGCCACTCACAGGCTGACAGCAGACAGAACATATCAACCACGGAGCGGATAGTGATGTGGGTCACAGAGGCAGTCAGAACAGTGTGTGGGCGACATCTCAAAGGATTTCAAAAGACTTGCCTGGGAAAGTAGGCGGCCACCAACCATATGTGGGTCATTGAGAGGGAAGAGAAAAATGGAAAACCTGGCCCCACAGGCAGAAGGCCCTAGGCAGAAGTGTCTTCTGGGAATAAAATCCCCCTGGCATGTTTTGGTGCACACTGTTAATTCTTCAGATAATGCCTCTTGCTTTGAATTCCTGAACCCCTCAGCAAAGCACCCAGCTGGAAACTGGAGGACAGTACTTGACCCTGAGGCCCTTCCGAAGCCAGGAAAAGCTGATGGTGTTTTGTTTATGTTCAATGAAATCAATCCAAAAAGGTCAGCCCCACAGCCAAAGTCAGCATGGCTGGAGAACAAGGTCCTGGCCTGCTCGCCAGGGCAGCAGGTGGCCTGCATTAGGATCCGGGTCCAGGACTTTCAAGGTGTTGGCACTTGGGCAAGGTTCTTAACCCGTTCAGCACCTCAAATCTGTAATCTGTAAAATCAGGGTAATCCTATCTCACAGAATGTCAGTAAGGATCAAATGAGTTCCTGTGCAACAAATGTGTCTGGCAGAAATATTAGCTACCCATTTGGTGTCACTTCTCATGTTCTTTCTTCTTTCTATCTTTCCTTTTAGTACTGGGGATTGAACCAAGGGGCATTCTACTACTGAGATAGACCCCCAGCCCTATTTTATTTTATTTTGAAACAGGGTCACACTAAGTTGCTGAGGCTGGCTGTGAACCTGTGATCCTTCTGTCTCAGGCTCCCAAGTATAGGGATTATAAATGTGCGTGATCACACCCATTTCTCCCTCCCTCCCTCCCTCCCTCTCCTTCTTTCTTCTTTGAACCCAGGGCCTCGCCCATGCTACCCAGGTGCCCCACCACTGAGTCCATCATGTCCATCTTTGGTGCCCTTAAGAAGAACTTTCTAAGGAATTTTCCAGCTCTTATGTGCAAACGCTATTTTTTGTTCTTTACTAAATGGGTTACCTGGGTAGCTGGCATTTGATCCCAGCAGGACACGGTTCCATGCTCAGCATGCCACCAAAGGGCACTAATGCCTATTAATTAACTGTGCAGTTAGTGGACCTGCCAAAGCAGCTGCTTTCATTTCCAGAAACCCAAATCTTCTCTTTTTCCACTCCAGGGTACTTGAGTCCCTTATGTATGTGAACTCTTAATGCAAATCTCTGCTCCCTCCGTTCTTTTCCATACTTTTAGCCTCTCTTCTTTTTCCAGACTGCTCTCTCCGCCTGTTCCTGGCCTTGTCTCTCCATCTTGTCCCGTCTTTCCCCTGGGTTTCACAAATCCTCATGGTAAACATAGTACTTAATAAGGAAAGAGCAGTTAGAAGTGGTTCAAGCCAGGCACGGTGATGCATGCCTACAGTCCCAGCTACTTAGGAGGCTGAAGCAAGAGGATCACTTGAGCCCAGGAGGTCAGGGCCAGCTTGAGCACCATAGAGAGGCCCATCTCATTAAAACAAAACAAAAACCCAGTGCGGGCGTGGTGGAACACCCTTGTAATCCCAGTATTTGGGAGGCTGAGACAGGAGGATCACAGGTTCGAGGATACCCTCAGCAAGTAGTGAGACTCTCATCAACCTAGTGAGACTCTGTTTCAAAATAAACATAAAAAATAAGGCTGGTAGTGTAGTTCGGAGGTAGAATGCCCCTGGGTTCAATCCCCAATACCCACCCCTCCCATTTTTTAAAAAAGAAGAAAACAAAACAACAACGAAAGACAAAAATGGCTTAATAGACCCGGAATCAGACTTGGAAGAAACCATCCTATTTGATTTTTGCCCTGTCATATCATCTAGCCACAGCCCTGTCTTCCCACGCACTCACACTGGGCTGGGTAGTGGGACTGCTGAGCCAAATGAGGCAGGGCTGCCATGCTCAAAGATCTCATGGGCCAATGAGGGAGGGAGGCTGGCCTCAAACCTGTGATCCTTCTGTTTCAGCCTCCCAAGTGCTGGGATTATAGGTATGTGTCACCCCGCCCAGCTCTGTGATAATCTTAATAAAGCCTGAGCCTCAAGTCCCCTGGCAGTGTGGACTTATCCTAAATCTATCTTGAGATCTGACCTCTCATCTGCCTCTGGAACCATATTGTGTCTGGTTTTTAGATATTTCCAAGTAACCATGTAATCAGAATATCCAAAACTGCCCTGGCAGTGCCTGCCTCTCGGCCCTGATCTAGCTTGGGAGACCCAGGAACCTCAGTTACATTATGGGCTTCTGGGGCCTAACCAGCAACTGAAGGATTATTTTGCACCTTTCTGGGACAAACATGACTCCCCAGTTCTAAACTACCAATTTATTTATTTTTAAATTTTTTTGTGTGTATATTACTGGTGATGGAACTCAAGAGGCATTCTATCTTCAAGCTACACCCCTAGTCCAATTTTATTTCTTATTTAGAAACAGAGTCTTGTAGCCGGATGTGGTGGCGCACGCTTGTAATCCCAGCATTCGGGAGGCTGAGACGGGAGGATCCGGGTTCGCGGCCAGCCTCAGCTACCTAGTGAGGCACTCCAAAACTTAGTGAGACTCGGTTTCCAAATAAAGAATAAAAAATAGGGCTGGGGGTGTAGCTCGGAGGCAGAATGCCCCTGAGTTCAATCCCCAGTACCGAAAAAAAAAAAGAAAGAAAGAAAGAAACAGAGTCTCACTAGGTTGATGGGAGTCTCACTTGCTGACTGGCAAACCTGCAATCCTCCTGTTTCACCCTCCCAAGTACTGGGATTACAGGCATGTGTCCTCATACCCAGCTTAAACCACCAATTTATATGTAAATGTTGAGGTTAAAACACATTTACTTCTTGGGGATTCTCTTCCTTCACTCTCCAGGCCTCAGCAGGCGCTCTCAACTAGGGCCAGACCTTCCAGTACCCAGGAAATATCTGGAAATACGTAGAGGTGTTTCTTTTTTTTTTTTAAACATGCTTTTATTGGTGTATTATAGCCTCACATCATAGGTAGAAGCGTTTCTGATAGTCACAGAGACTCCAGGGTATGGATTGCATTTAGGGCCAGGGAGTCTGTATGTCAAACATTGTGCAAAGCACAGCAATGTCCCACACTGCAAAGAACTGCCTCCCCCAAGCACCAATAGTACAGTAGGGCCCCCTCATCCGTACTTTCACTTTTTTCTTTTTTTGGTGGGACTGGGGATTGAACCCACGGGCATTGTACCTTCATGCCACACCCCAGTCTTTTTTATGTGAAAACATGGTCTTGCTAAGTTACTGAGGCTGGCCTCAAACCTGCAATCCTCCTGTCTCAGCCTCCCAAGTAATGGGATTACAGGCGTGTGCCACCACACCTGGCTCCCATTGTTTCACTTTCTGTGGTTTCAGTTACCCACTGTCAACCGCAGTCCAAAAATAGAAGATGGAAAATCCCAGAAATAAACAACTCATAAGTTTTAAATAACTTTCATTACAGTTTATGGTCATAATTGTTCTATTTTATTATTGTTGTTAATCTCTTACTATGACTAATTTGTCAAGTAAACTTCATCGTAAGTATGTATGTATAGGAAAAAACAGTACATACAGGTTTCAGGCATCCACTGGGGGTCTTGGAACATACCCCCCACTGATGGAGGGGGGACTACTGTTCTCTCATTGGGAAACACCGTAACCACAAACCCAGTGAGGCAGGGACTCTGTGCTGTCCTTTACTGTGTCCCCAGCATGTAGCAGAGTGCACAGATCATGAGGCTGTGCAATCAGTGTTTGTTTAATTAATATATGAACTCATCACTTCATGTCACCACTACCTTTGGGGGGGATAGAAAGATGGACAAGAGTTAGGTGGTGGTTTTGTGCTTCAGTCAGCCTTGGCTGGGTGTGGGGACAAGAGATCCTGAGATGGAGGCTAAAATCAAGAACACCTCACCTTCCATGACCACTGAGGGGCCCCTTCCTAGCAGGGCAAGCTAAGTGCCAAACTGAAAAATCCATCCATTCATCCATTCATTCAATAACCCTTGAGCTGCACGTAAAAACGTTTCCAAGCCCTTTCTCAGACATTATCTGGCTGGAGTTGGGCTGGGAGGAGAGGAGGGTTGGGGTGGGGGTGGGGAGGTTCCTGCACAGCTCCGGGCCAGAGCAGACAGACCCAATCAGACAGCCTCCTGGGACTGAGGGGGTCTGGTGTGGATGGAAATATGCACCACATGGCCTGAATTGCAGGGCCGGCCTCAGGCTCCCACAGCCCCAAACACTTCCAGCTGGATTTATTTATAACTCTCAAAGCATAGGCAGTGCTCAGCTCCCTTCCTTGCTCCCTCCCTCCTCTGGAAACAAGCCTGGCCCCCCCTCTACTCCGGAAACCAGCGGGAGACGGGGAATGTTCACTGCTGAGCTGCAGCCCCGCCTGGGCTCCTGGGCACCGCCTGTCCCCTAGGTGGCAACAGCAGCTCATGGAGTGGGCGCGCCTATGGCGTTCCACCAGGCTCCTGCCCACCTGGCCCTGCGACTTCTCACAGGATGTCTGCTGAACGGCCAGTGCGAGCCACACTCACTCTGCAAGTCTCTGTTCCAGGCCTGCCTCCACATGGTAATGCCACAGTCACATCCAGATGTGACATTCTGAGCCTCCTTCCCTCTACCTTCTCTCACAAGATACTGCCCCCCCCCATAGGACCACCAGAGGCTTTGGACTCTGACATCTCCCAACTCTGACTCTTTCTGTTTCCAAATAGGAAAAGGAGGCTCAGAGAAGTTGAGCAACTTACCCAAATGTCACACGGGAAGTTGAACAGAAGAGACAGAACTCAAAAGCCCAAGTCCTGCCCCTGACAATAGTACCTCCTAAGCCTCAGCCTCCTCCTATGCAAAGTGCAACTAATGTCTGGCAGGTGGCGTGGTTTGAAGTGTCCACTCCAGAGTTGCTCTGCATGTGGAATGTTCTGGTTCCGCCATTTTCCTCCTGGGTGATCTTCAGTGAGTCACTCTTCTTTCCTAACTCAAGATCTGGATCTTTCTTTTAAATACTTATTCTTTTAAATTATATTTTATAGGGATTGAACCTGAACCCAGGGGCATTCTACCTCCGAGCTACACTCCCAGCCCTATTTTATTTTTTTGTTTTGAGGCAGGGTCTAAGTTGCTAAGTTGCCGAGGTTGTCCTCGAATCTGTGATCCTCCTATCTCAGCTTCCCAAGTACTGGGATTACAGGCATATTTTTAAGGAGTAAAGACATAATGAATTTAAATGGCTTAGTGTAGTGTCCTCCCATAAGACGCTCTGGAGAAGGAGTAATGAATAGGGCTGGGGTTGAAGCTCAGTAGCACAGTGCTTGCCTGCCATGCATTAGCCCCCAGGTCCCATCCCCAGCACTGCAGGAAAAAAATGAGGAATATGATGGCTTATGGTTGTATCATGGTCGACCTTACAGCTACTGTCTCCTGAAACACAGGCCAGACCCCATGCAAACATCACCTGGTCACTCATTGCACAAGAGAGAAATCAACTCGGGTCTAGAGATATTAGGTGACATGCTTGTAGGAATAAAGGAGGTACTTGGACCCAGTTCTAGGTGATTCTAAAGCTTTGGATTCTGTGCTTCCTATCGAGTCTCTGCCCTGCCTTCTTGTCCCCATCCTGTCTTATCTTTCCTAGCTGAGGCCTGGTGCTGGAGCCTCCCCCTTTCCAAAAGTTTACCGCACCCAGTGGAGCCCAAACATTTCAACGTCCCTAAGTAGGGCCTGTGACAGGTGAGGCCTGCAACAACCTGATGGCCCTGGGGCTGAGGCCTTTCCACCTCCCTCCTATCCTAGCCACCCACAGCTGGAGGGGACAGGATGGCAATTCCAGAGTCCAAGTTCCAGATGCACCATATCTGCTTCCCATCAATCCTCTTTGCTTGGGAAGTTACTCAGAACCCAAGTCTGGCAAAACCCACCTCTCTGCATCCAGGGTCCAGACAAATTTTCCCGCAGCTGTTCAACAGCATATGGCACCCGGTTTGTGCCCCAGTGGGAGTCTTTGGTGTCAACACATTCCTTTCTGCTGGTTGCTGCACAATGAAACCTGCATCATTTCTGCATGCTTTCCCGTCCCGCACCACATGCCAGTGGCACCAGTGACAGAGTGAGGGAACAGTTATTTCCGCGCGTGCACATGTGACCAAGGGAATGAGCAGGTGCTTCTGTTGATTGAATGTGACTCACCGAACAGGCCCTGAATGCCATCAGCAATTAGGTTCAATCTATCTCTATTTCTCTCATTTTTTTCCCAGTGGGCTGCCCAGGATGCTGAGAATTCCTAATAGTCCAAGAATAAGAGCAGAGCTATCTGATAAACGTCCAGCACAGAATGGGCACTTAATACATTCTCAATCTTTGTCACTCTTAGAGTTTGTGAGTAAATTTTACCATGGTCCCAGGGGCAGCTCCTCTGTGCCTCTAGCATGGATGCTCAAGAAAGCTTCCTCATCAAACAAAGGTTTTGGCCCTTATCCCAGATCTGTGTAGGCTGAGTCTCAGATTCCCTGTGAGATGGGGACAATTTCCTCCATCTCTCCATCTCACAACGTTGCTCTTGGTCCTCTCTCAATGGATGTTACATTTATAAAGTTTTCCCTTGTAGCAAAAGTAAATTCGAACACATCTAGAGTCAAATTATTTCTTCTTTGAATAGTGATGGAGCTTCTACGATATCTATGACAGCATGGGAGAAGAAAACTAAATTCAAAATAAAGGTTTTTTTGTTTATTTTTTTCTCCATAAGACTATAATGTAGCTGGAAATTAAGGTGAACATGAAATATTTCAGATAACTCAAATGCATTTAGGAGCCAGCCAGACGAGTGAAGGAGGCTGGAGGAAGACAATAGGGAGTGGTAGGGGCTATGGTGAGCTGGACAGCACATATTCCACATAAAGGGGAAGCCTCAGCCGGGGATGGTGGTACATACCTGTAATCCCAGCTACTCAGGAGGCAGAGGCAGGCAAATCGCAAGTTCAAGGCTAGTCTGGGCAACTTATTGAGTCCCCATCTCAAAATAAAAAATAAAAGAACCAGGGATGTTGCTCAGTGGTAAAAATGTCCCTGGGCTCGATCCTATGAATGAATGAAATCAAGAAGTCACCATCTCAATCCAGCTAACTACTGGCCCATGGGAATAAAGATCAAGCATTGGTAGACTTTTCTGTTTTTCAGGGAAGCCAGAAATCCAGAATGTATGAAAAGATTACTAATTGTTACATGTTAACAAATAGCTTAAAAAGAAACAAACCACTTGAATACCAAGTATAACACATCTGTGGGCAATATTTGGCCCACCAGTCACCAGCCTGTGACCTATCCATAAAGGTAGATGATAAATTTGTCTAAATAATTGCTACTGGCAGTGAGTCCCAGATGTGTTCAAAGAAAGGTTCGAGTCCCTTGGGCTGGTGTTATCCAGAAGATCTTCCTCAAGGTAAGCCCACCTCAAGGTGAGATCAAACTGGGCCCCAAAGGATGGGTGGGGCTTTGACAGGTGGAAGAAAGGAGCTTCTGGTAATGTCAAAAGCAGAAACAAGAACACTATACAGAGTACAGGTGGTAAAGAGGTGTGTCCAGCTATCATGATGGCTTCCTGGAGGCAGGAGTAATTTCTGACCACTGGTTTTGTCTCAGAGGAGGTTTCTCATCACCAAAATCAGGGAACTTAGTGTAGAGGAAACAAGGGAAGGTGCAAAATCTATAAATCTATTCCTTAGAGAGTTTGATTCTAAAGCCAGGCATGGTGGTGCACACCTGTAATTCTAGTACTTGGGAGGCTGAGACAGGAGGACTGCAAGTTCCAGGCCAGTGCTTAGTAACTTAAGACCCTGTTTCAAAATAAAAATAAAATAGAGCTGGGGATGTAACTCATAACACCCCTGGGTTCAATCCCCAGTAAAACACCACACACACACACACACACACACACACACACACACACACACACACACACTTCTTAAGTACAATACTATTGGCTATTGGGATTGCCCAGGTTTTCTCACCACATGTTAGAAAATAAAATAAAAATAAAGGGCTTGGGGGGTGTAGGTCAGAGGTAGAATGCCTTGGATTCAATCCCCATCATGCCCCCCCCACACACAATGGTGCAAGAGAGAGACAGGAAAAGCCATGGAATGCAGGGGACTTCTAGAAGCTGGGAAAGGAAAGGAAGGAAAGAAGGAAAGGAAAGGAAAGGAAAGGAAAGGAAAGGAAAGGAAAGGAAAGGAAAGGAAAGGAAAGGAAAGGAAAGGAAAGGAAAGGAAAGGAAAGGAAAGGAAAGGGGTTCTTCCCTGGAACTATTAGAAGGAACAAAGTCCTTCTGATATCTTTGCTTTTTGTCCAGGGAGACCCATTTTTTACTTCTGACTTCCAGATCCATAAAATAATAAATCTGTATTAGTTTCAGCTGCTAACTCTGTGGTAACTTGTTATAGCAGCAATAGGAAACTGATACAACTAGCTTTAGTTGTTTTCTTTAATTAGATGACCCCAGTCTAGTCATTTAGTCTCTCTGAGCCTCAATATCCTCATCTATAAAATGGAGACCACAATTCCTTCACTTTACAGACTGAGGAGAAGGACAACCAAGGTGATGGACATAAGGAATGGCATAGCCTGGCACAGAGAAGACGCCAGGTGATGTTCTGTTCTTTCCTTCAGTGAATTTTTTAGTACTGGAGATTGAACCCAGGGGCGTTCTATCTCTAAGCTACATCTCCAGCCCTTTATTTTTGTTTTGAAACAGGGTCTCACTAGGTTGCTGAGGCTATTCTCAAACCTGCAATCCTCCTGTCTCAGCCTCCCAAGTATTGGGATTACAGGTGTGTGTCTCAATGCCTGGCTTCCTTCAATGCATTTGATGAAAATGTAATAATACTGAGGATCAGCAGTGTTCTAGTAAATATTTAGCACTGGCTTTCAAAAAATGCATGTATGTATATACATAAATTTATTATAAATTTACTCGTATAAGAATGTGAGGCATACAATTTAAAAATAATAAAATATATAATGCTCTTTATTGTAAATTTCATATGGTCATTTGATTCTCACATAATGCTTTCATTGATTTTGCCAGCCTCTTGCATCCATAGCCAATAGAAGAGCGAGTATATTTCCTACACAAATGGTAGTTGATGTTTTTGTTTATGTTTACTAGTAAGAAGAAAATTAAACAATAAAAATGTGTTGGAGCTGAGCATGGTGGCACACTCCTGTAATCCCAGTACTTGGGAGGCTGAGACAGAAGGATCACAGGTTGAAGGCCAGCCTCAGCAACTTAGCAAGATCCTGTTTCAAAATAAAAAAAATAAAATAGGGCTGGAGTTTGTAGCTCAGAGGTAGCATGCCCCTGGTTTTGATCCTCAGTGCCAAACACACACACAAAAATGTGTTGGAATTTCACTAATTCATTGTGATGTGAACAACTTCTTTGCTGAATCAGATAATAGTTTCCATATGCTGCAAACATTATTTCCTTAATTGTTTTTGTGCTAGTCCCAAAATAACAGTAATATATGTGACACACTTTTTAGTTTAACGTAAACTATTAGCATTTCCTTTCTTTTCTCCTTACTTCCGTGTTGGGGATTGAACCTAATGCCTTGCCCCTGCTAAGTACACACTCTACCACTGAGTTACACCCCCATCCATACATTGCTTTCTTAAACCTAGCGTACAATCTGCAAAACAATAATCTGAGCCGTGATTTATAGCATTTGCACATTTCCATGGTGTAGCTACACCCACCTTGAACTATTTCAAGCTACCAAAGTGACATCACTCAGGATGGAGTGGGAAGAGATGCAGCACTCCGATGCAAGGGATGGGAACAAGCTCAAGAGCACAGATCATAGCAAAGTGCAATAAAATAATTAGGAAGTGGTGAGTTGTATTTATTACCTCTGTTCTTAATATAATTTATGTAGTTGTACATTTATATAGTTTAGTATTTTAACGATTATTTAATTTGGAGACAATTTAAAGCTCACAGAAGAGTTGCAAAAACAACTCTGAACTGTTCTTATCTTGTGTACCTTTAGCCCAGCTTCCCCTTATGCTGACATCTTACATAATTTTAAAACATTTATCAAAACTAAGAAATTAACCTCGCTACCACATTCTAACTCAAGTACAACACTATTGGGACTTCCCCGGTTTTTCCACTAAGGTCCTTTTTCTGTTCTAGGATCCGATCCAGGCTCCCATATTGCAATTTTTGGGTCATTTGTTTTGTAGAACATCCTTTAATTTGGGTTTGTCTTCTGTTTTCTTGTGTAATTTAATTTTTAACCATGGCTGTATTTACTAGTTGGCTCACACATTGCCTAAATATTTACAAATTGGCTCTGGCAAGCTGCGACGAGCCAGCTTCAGCACACCATTCTAAGAAAAATTGACAATTCATTATTTTTCTTTTCATTAATTCCAGGAATATTATGGAGCGCCCTCTAGGGGCTAGCTATGGAGACGTAGAGATGACCAAAACAGTCCTTGTTGCTGAGAAAACATTCACAAACATATCAAAGTCGATCACTAAGCTGAACACGAAAAGGGAGGAGGAGGGAGGGAATAGGGCGGGAACTGGGGAAAGATTAAATGAGTGTTGTGTGCATGTATGCCTCTACCAGCTTGTACCTCATTAAGATGTATGATTACAATGCATTAATTAAAAAAAAGGACAAAAATCACATGTTAAGGGAGAAGACAGAGCAGGAGTAGATAAGGGCTCGTATTAAGGGTATAGGACATGCTGGGGCACTCGGAGGTGGAAGGGAGAAACCTTGCCTGGAGAAGTCAAGGAAGGCTTCACAGAGGGACGGAAAGAATGAGCAAGAGCTCCCAGGTGGGACCTGAGAAGGTTGAGGGCGGCTTCCCAAGTAGATGACATGTGAACTAAGCCTTGATCCCAGAGTGGATATGAGCCAGTCAGCTGAGGAAGCAGAAGGGACAACAGTCACCCATCTATTCCTCCATTCCATAAGCTCCAGAAATGCCCAAACATGTAATGAGCCAGGGCACTCAAGTGTGACCAGGGTTTTGATGGTGACTGAGCTAGCTCCAAAGATCAGATTGGGTCTCTACGAGTTGGGTGCATGTGCAAAGATGATGTCATGAAGGGGCGTGGAGCATGAGAACACTAGTGTAGATCAGCTGTGGGAAGGATCCCACCACCAGACACCTCTTCCCTGGGAGAATGGAAGGACCTTGGGGATGCCGAACAGCCACTAACCATCATCAAACCTAGTGCAACCAATTGCTATTGCCAGAGGACCACCAATGGCAGAACCTTCCTGTGCAGGTGCCACATATTCACAGGTCCCTTCTCCCCAGCCCTTCACACCTAGACCCCCAGGTGCAGACCCCAGGAACTCCACTTAGCAGCCGATCTCTGCCTTTAGCAGAAGACATGTGGCAGGATGAGCTAGCGTTTTAGTCCAAATGCTGGGGTCCCCCCATGTTAGTCTGATGTTTCATTGCTGTGACCAAAACACCTGACCAGCACAAATTAGAAGAAGAAAGGTTTATTTGGCTCACAGTTGTAGAGGTTCAGCTCACAGTCAGCTGGCTCCAAGGCAGAAACTGCAGTGGCAGGGCATGTGGCAGGGGAAAGCCATTTTCAGTCATGGCAGCCAGAAAGGGGGGGGAGAGAAAAAGAGAGAGAGAGAGAGACAGACAGACAGACAGACAGACACGGGATGTATATAGTTCCCAAGATCATGCCCCCAGTGATCCACCTCCTCCAGGCACACCCTACTTCTGCACTGGGGACCATGCTTTCAACATATGAGCTTTGGGGGAGACATTCTAAACCCAAACCATAGCGCCCCCCAAATTCATGTTGGAATATAATACCAAATGTCATAATACTAAGAGATAGAGCCTTTGGGAAGAGATTAAATGTCAAGGTTCTGCCCTCATAAATAGGATTAGTACCCAATAAAAGGCTCCAGTGACATCCATTTGTCCCCTCTGCCACATGAGGATGCAACAAGAATGTGCCATCTATGAAGCAGAGATCTTTCACCAGACACCAAACCTGCTGCTGGCTTGATCTTGGACTTCCCAGCCTCCAAAAATGTGAGAAACAAATTTCAGTTGTTTATAAATTACCCAGGCTGAGGTACTTTGTTATAGCAGTTTGAATGTACTATTGACATCGTATTGTCAACGGGAGGCCTGGACCTGAGATGATGACCCTCAAGAGGCAGGCCAATGATACTTCCTTGGAGGCCGCCTTTTACCATGATCTTAAGCATGCCCCTCTATGCACACATTCTACCACTCCCTATCCTCTTATACTGCTTTATTTTCTTTGTAGCATTTACTATTATCTAAAATTATTTAAGTCTTTACTTGTTTTTGCCTATTTCTTCTCATTACAATTTCAGACCTTCAAACATAGAAGCCTTGTCTGTTTTGTTATCAATACGATCCCAGTTCTGCCAGGTGTGGTGGCACACGCTTGTAATCCCAGCATTCGGGAGGCTGAGACTGGAGGATCCGGGTTCGCTGCCAGCCTCAGCTACCTAGTGAGGCACTCCGCAACTTAGTGAGACCCTGTTTCAAAATAAAGAATAAAAAATAGGGCTGGGGGTGTAGCTCGGAGGTAGAACGCCCCTGAGTTCAATCCCCAGTACCGAAAAAAAAAAAATACAATCCCAGTTCCAAGATTAGGGCCAGAAGTATTCATACAATATTTGTAGAATGAATAGAGAAGGATATTAAACTCAGATTTGAGGGCTGCATTCCTAACCCTTTGTGACCCAAACTTCTTCCCTTGGTTTTATTTATTTATAGATTATTTACTATTTGTGGTGCTGGGGATGGAACTCAAGGCTTCAATGCATGCTAGCCAAGTACCCAACAAATTGAGCTGTGTCCCCAGCCCTTTTCTTCAATTTTATTTATTTATTTATTTTTGTGGTACTGGGGACTGAACCCAGGGACATTCTACCTCTGAGCTGCACCCCTAACCTTTTTTTTGTGTGTGTGGTTCTGGGGGTTGAACCCACGGGCATTCTACCTCCGAGCTACTCCCCCAGCCCTATTTTTTATTCTTTATTTTGAAACAAGGTCTCACTAAGTTGTGGAGTGCCTCACTAGGTAGCTGAGGCTGGCACCGAATCTGGATCCTCCGGTCTCAGCCTCCCAAATGCTGGGAGTATAAGCGTGCGCCACCATGCCCGGCTCCCTTTTTATTTTTTATTGTAAAACTGAGTCTCGGTACATTACAGCATGCTGGTCTCGAACCTGAGGAGATTCTCCTGTCTCAGCCTCCCAAGTCAAGTACTGGGATTACTACAGGCATGCACCACTCTGGCTGGCTGATTTTTTCAATTTTAAATGGGTTGCTCACTCCTTCAATACCTTGACTCAAAACTTGAACCTTACATGAAATACCAACACAAGTATGCATGAAATCCACAATGCTCCTTTTGGAACTGTTGTGAGATAACAACTAATATTGATTGTGCTTACTAAAGTGTAGGTACTAAGGCATATATAAGTATTTAGGTCTTAGGGATACAGTAATGAATAAAAGACAAATCTCTCCTTTTAGGAAGCTTGGAAATTAGCTCATTTAGCTTGAAAATAACCTTAAGGTATAAATCCTGAACTGGGCATGGTGGCACATGCCTGTAATCCCAATACTTGGGAGGCTGAGACAGGAGGACTGCAGGTTTAAGGCCAGCCTCTACAACTTAGTGAGATCCTGTTTCAAAATAAAAAGGGCTGGTGGTATAGCTTAGAGGTAGAATGCCCCTGAGTTTAATCCTCAATACAAGAAAAAAAAACACAGATCCTGTGATTGTTCTTATTTTAAAGATGAGGAACACGAGGCACAGAGGCTAAGTAACTTACCCAAGGTCCCACAGCCGAGAGTGGCAGAGCCAGGCATTTAGGCCTTGAGTCTGTGTTCTTAACCATTATGCAGCCCTGCCTTCTGAAGGGCTGCGGGAACATGCTTAGTAAAATTTCAATGACTGACAAGTTTGAGTCCTCACTGTTCTTGGTAGGAACATGGTGTGTTGCAGGGGCAGGAAGGACAATGGGCCAAGCTCAGAGGATGCGCGGAGGGCAGTGGTCCTGGGGGTGGCCTTTGGCACATCTTGAGCCAGGAGAGCACTAGCATGCTGTGACTGTGTGTGTGTGTGTGTGTGTGTGTGTGTGTGTGTGTGTGTGTGTGTGTGTGTGTGTGTGTGTGTTGGGGGGGGGGCTCTTGCTGGAGACTGCCAGACTGCCATGGAGTCAGTGCAGGGAGGAGGCTGCAAGGCCTCCCCATTGGCATGCTCTTAGCTCTTTGTGATTTTTCTTCTTGTCATTGTTTTTGCTAGAGCGCTGTCCTGTCCCTCCTTCTACTGATTTGTTGCCCTATGGTGGCCCTGTCCCATCCCCCTTGCCATATTCCTCCCATTCAGGAGGACAAAGGAAAAGTCTGGCCAACCCCCACTGGGCTTTTCTGGTTTTCTGTTTCCACTGGAACAAAGAACAGCTCACCCAGTGCTCTCTGATCCTTGGAATGAGAAAGAAAAATAGTTTATCACATAGAGTAACTCGCACACCACCCCCACTGCTCACTGGTCCCAGCCTCTCAGGACGCCCAGCATTCCTGGCAGGGCTAGGCCGGGAAGGCACCGCCCTTCTGCTCACCCCTGGGAAGCCGGTGGGACAGTGATGACTTCCATCTGGGCTGGCTTGTTTTCCACCCCTTAAGCTCCACCTGCGGCCTACATGGAGCTGGAGAAAAAATGAAGCAGCCTCCTTTTGGCCTGTCTCAGAGCCAGGGGTGAGCCTCCTAGACTTTAGCCAGCAGATTTCCACCTGATTTCAGCAGAAGGAGGAAGAGGTTGAATGTGACCCTGGGCAAATCTCTTAACTCCATAAAGATCCAGTGTTATCTCCTGAAAAAAAAATGAGTCTAATAATGCTGACTTCATACGTTTATGGTGGGGATTACATTGTTTTTTGCAGTGCTGGGAATGGAACCCAGGGGAGTTCTACCGCTGAACTGCATCCCCAGCCCTTTTTATTTTATTTTATTTATTTTGTTTGTTTTGCAACAGGGTCTAAGTTGCCCAGGCTGGCCTTGAACCTGTGATCCTCCTGCCTCAGCTTCCTGAGTAGCTAGAATTACAGGTATATCTCACTATGCCTGGTGAGAGGATTAAAAATTTAAATGACAAATGCTTGATAAATGCTAGACTCTTATTATACCAGACTGAAGAGTCTGGTCTAGGAATGGAGCTAGGCCCTCTTGAGTGGTAGGTATGGTAGAAGTGTTTGCTCTGGCAAGGGAGCCTTGATGCCATCCAACCACTGACCTCTCTGAGACTTCTGCCCTACACGAGCCCACAGCTAGACACACTAGGGAGAGCATGACTGGCAGCTGAACACAGCTGCCTGGCATCCACTCCATCCTCATTTGAACAGCTGTAATGGTGTATTTATGGATGTGGGTTGAACATAAGATGGTGCTTCGGAGGACATCAAGAAAGAAGTGAGAGATGGGGTTGATGGCGTATGCCTGTAATCCCAGTCCTTGGGAGGCTGAGACAGGAGGATCGCAAGTTCACTGCCAGCCTCAGTAACTGAGTGAGACCATCCGCACCTTAGTGAAACTATTTCAAAATAAAAGAATAAAATAGGGGTGGGGGTATAGGTTGGAGGTAGAGTGCCCCTGGGTTCCATCCCCAGCACCACAAAAACAAACAAACAAAACCCTGATTGCGAAGATGACATTTGTGTGAAGTCCTGAATGAAGTGAGGGAGTGAGCCACTCAGGTCTGTGGAGGAAAAGGATTCTGAATAGAGGGAAGAGCAAATGAGAAGGCCCTGGAGGCTGTCTGGGGAACAGCAAGGAGGCCAGTGTGACTGGAGCAGGACATGAGCAGTGGTAGGACGTGAGCCACACAGGTCAGGGGGACAGGTTATGCAGGCTATGTAAGGACAATAGCTTAGTCTGAAACTAAGATTCATTAGAGAGTATGGAGCAGAGGCAAGGCACGGTCTGACTTAGGTTCTTTCAGGATCACTTTGGCTGTCGTGTTGAAAGTAGAGTGTACAGGGCCAGGGGTGGTGGCGCACGCTTGTAATCCCAGCATTTGGGAGGCTGAGACTGGAGAATCCAGGTTCACAGCCAGCCTCAGCTGCTTAGTGAGGCCCTCCGCAGCTTAGTGAGACCCTGTTTCAAAATAAAGAATAAAAAATAGGGCTGGGGCTGTAGCTCAGAGGTAGAATGCCCCCAGGTTCCATCCCCAGTACTGCAAAAAAAAAAAAAAAAAAAAAAAAAAAAAAAAAAAAAAAAAAAAAAAAAAAAAAAAAAAAAAAGAAAAGAAAAGGAAGTAGAGTGTACAAAACACAAGGCAGCAGAAGTAGGAAGATCCTTTTCAAGACTTGTACAAATCGTCACATGAGAGATGCTAAGAGCCTAAACTGTGATCAGTGGTAACAGGAAGTTTGATTCTGGATATATTTTGAAGGTGGAAACAACATGATCTGCTAATGGCATAAAGGTGGAGGATGAGAGAAAGAGTCAAGAATGACCTTGAGGTTTGGATTCTGAGCAATTGGAAAGTTGAAGTTGCCAGTAACAGAGCTGGAAAAACTGTAGGAGCTACAGGCTTGGGGAGCAAGGCCGGGAGTTAGGATTTGAATATGTCAAGTTTGAGATGCCCATGAGAGGCCTGGGCAGGTGCCTATGAAAGGCAGTTCCAATGTGATAGTCGATTTCCCCAGGAGCCCCTGTGGTGGTGGCTCTATACCTCTCTTTTGCTATAGTTTTGATCTGGAATGTTCCCCAGAAGCCTACATGTTAAAGGCTTGGTTGCCCACCCACCTGTGGCACTACTGGAAGGTAGTAGAACTTTTAGTAGGTGTGGCCTAGTGGAACGAAATTAGGTCATGATGGGGGAGTGAGCTCTTGGAGAGGATATTGGGCCCCTGGACACTTCTTATCTTTCTTTCACTTCCTGGCTGCCATGAGGTGAGCAGCTTTAGCCAGGCATGGTGTGCACACCTGGAATCCCAGTAGTTGGGAAGCTGAGACAGGAGGATCGCAAGTTCGAGGCCAGCCTCAGCACCTTACCAAGAACCTCAACAACTTAGTAAGATCCTGTTTCAAAATGAAGAATAAAAAATAGGGCTGGGGGTGTATCTTGGAAGTAGAATGTCCCTGGGTTCAAACTCCAGTACCAAAATTAAAAAGGACAAAAAGAAAAATGAGGTGAGCACTTTGCTCTGCCATGTGCTCCTCACACAGGCTCAAAAGCAGCAGACCAAACAACCATGGACTGAAAGCTCTGAAACTATGAGCTAAAAGCAACCTTTCTTCTTCATAAGTTGTTCATCTCAGGCATTTGTTATAGTGATGGAAAGCTGACTTCTGCAACCTCCTACCTCATTCACTTACTCACTGAGCAAGTACAAAGTGAGCAAGTCCAGGCACTGAGGATCCAGCCCTCTGGTGACTTTCCTGTCATAGTCTCTTCCTCCTCCTTTCCATCTAAAGCATGAAGGCTCCAGTGAGAGACTTCCAAAGCCAAGATCAGACCTTCCCTGCTCCAAACCTCAGCTAGCTCTCCCCCTGTAACCAGGAGAGAAATGGCCAGGATCCACAGCGTGGTCCATGAGGCCCTAAATGATTGGCCTCATTTCCTAACACTCCCAGTTCCCCATTCCTTAGACACCAGTCACAAAGCTGCTCACAAGGACCTGAAGTTGCCATCAGTATCCAGAACTTCCAGGGTCTTCTCAGGAGCTCCCTGGCCCAGGAAAACCTGCCTCCTCCTCAGCTTGCTTTACTCACTTTCTTCCACAGAACCTGGCTCCCTTGTCTCCTTCATTAACATTGTGTGTGTGTGTGTGTGTGTGTGTGTGTGTGTGTGTGTTACTGGAGATTGAATCCAGGGACACTCTACCTTTTTTTTTTTTTGGTACTAAGGATTGAACCCAGGAGCATTCTATCTCTGAGCTACACCCCCAGTCCTTTTTTTTAAATTTTCAAAATAGGATCTTACTAAGTTGTTGAGGGTCTTCTTAAGTTGCTGAGGCTGGCCTTGAACCTGTGATCCTCCTGTTTCAGCCTCACAAGTACTGGGACTACAGGCATGTGCCACCATACCCAGCTGGTCCTCTACCTTTAAGCTGTATCCCTAGCCTATTCTATCTTTAATTTTGAAGTAGAGTCTCGCTAAGTTGCCACACTCTGGCCTCAAAGCTGCAAACCTATTTCAGCCTCCCAAGTACTAGGATTTCAGGCATGCGCCACCATACCCAGCTGCTCACTTAACTTTTAGTACAGATGCAGAAGGAGCCCCCTCAGGAAGCTCTGAGCCTGACACTTGAGATTCGCTACCTGCTCTCCTGTCTCTTCCTACTGGACTAGTTGCTTCTCAAGAGCATGGATGATGATGATGATGATGATGATGATTATTATTATTATTATTATTATTATTTATTTTCTGGTATAGAGATTGAACCTGAGGCATTCTACCTCTGAGCTACACCCCCAGTCTTTTTTATTTTTTTGAAATAGGGTCTCACTAGGTTGTAGAGGGACTCACTAAGTTGTTGAGGCTGGCCTCGAACCTGTGATCCTCCTGTCTCAGCCTCCCAAATACTGGGATCACAAGTGTGCACCACTACACCCAGCCTAGGGATTATTTTTTATTTATTCACCCCTGTAATCCCAGCACAGCCCTTGCCAAAGTAACCAATAAAGGTGTATTGGTAGCTGGGCAGCACATGCCTCTAATCCCAGCTATGTGAAAGGCAGAGACAGGAGGATGGCTTGAACCCAGGAGTTTGAGGCCAACCTGGGAAACATAGTGACATCTCAAAAAAAAAAAAAGCTATATTAAGCTGGGTATGGTGGCACATACCTGTAATCCCAGTGCTTGGGAGGCTGAGACAGGAGGATAATAGGTTTGAGGGCAGCCTCAGCAACTTAGTGAGGCCCTCAGCAATTTGGAGAGACCCCTTTTCAAAAAAAAAAAAAAAAAGAAGAAAAGGGCTTGGAGTGTAATTGGAGGTAGAATGCCCCTGGGTTCAATTTCCAGTAACAACAAAAGGTTTATTGAATGAATGAATGAATGAATGAATGAATGAATGTTCTAATATGTTACAGCAGGGATGCCAGGGTGTGGGCACTGTGAGATCTGACTGTGAGGTCTGGCCATGAGGCCATGCCAGAGGAGGACCAAGAACAAAGGAACAAGCCGGACGTGGTGGCACATGCTTGTAATCCCAGCATTCGGGAGGCTGAGACCAGAGGATCCGGGTTCGCGGCCAGCCTCAGCTACCTAGTGAGGCACTCCGCAACTTAGTGAGACTCGGTTTCAAAATAAAGAATAAAAAATAGGGCTGGGGGTATAGCTCGGAGGTAGAATGCCCCTGAGTTCAATCCCCAGTACC
>PVLC010006420.1:0-69735 GCA_004027655.1 Graphiurus murinus
TCTATGTACCTGTTTTTGTGCCAATACCATGCCATTTTTATTGCTATCACTTTGTTTTATAATTTGAAGTCAGGGATTATGATGCCTCTGGAATGGAGTTTTCTCAGAAGAGTGGGAATGTAACTGCCATATATGGCCCAGCGATAGCACACCTGAGCATCTTCCCAAAGGAAATGAAATCAGAATATTATAACAATACTTGCAGATCCATGTTCATAGCAGCACAATTTTCAGTAGCCAAATTATGGAACCAGCCTAGGTGTCCATCAACAGATGAATGGATCACAAAACTTTGGTATTTTACTCAGCCATAAAGAAGAACCAAAATCACACCATTTTCAGGAAAATGTGTGGAACTCGAGTATATTATACTAAGCTAGTATAGCCAATTTCAGAAAAAACAAGTAGATGAACGTTTTCTCTTACATGTGGAAGCTAGAGGTATTTGCCGTTCATAAATAAGGGCAACATCAGATAGATGAGCGGAGACTCCAGCGGAGTGCGTGAGGGGGATTAGGAGGGGAAGGAAGGGGTGGGATGAAGTCATAAAAAATGTAATGTTGAAATAATGCTATGAATGTACACAAAATGACCCCTTCAATCTCAGCCGTGGACAGGGAGGGTAAGGGAAGGCAGGAGGACTCAGTGGGGAGGGCATGTATTTTTCTGACACTTTGCACCCCAATATGATGTAAAATTACAATGCACCAAATTTTTTTTAAAAAAAAAAAGAGTTCAGATTCTCTGTGTATTTTTTCTTCCATGAGAACTACTGGTAAGAAAGCAAAAAATATGGTTATCCCTACTTTTGAAAAATAAATGTGTCCTTAGAAAGGGAAAGCCCATTTGAAATCTTCATACTGCAATCAGATTAATGTTACCTTATTTATCAGGTGTGAAATTGGTTTTTAATCCTCTACTGAGAAACACAAACACACACGTAGTTGCAACTGAATTTTCTTGATCTTCTCAACTTTGGGCTTCAAGAGGACGGAGCTGCCATGAGCAAATGTAACCACCCCTGCACATGTTCTTACATCTTGGAAATGAACAGATGATGACCCCTGTGGTGGTAAATTTTATATGTCAACTTGACTGGGTCATGGGATGCCTAGATAACAGATCAAACCTTATTTTTTTGCATTATTTTTTATTGTATCTGTGAGACTGTTTTTGGAAGAGATGATCATTTGGCCTTGTGGATTGAGTAAAGCAGATGGCCCTTCCAATGTGGGTAGGCATCATTCAATCCATTAAAGGCATGAATAGAACTAAAGACAAGAAAGGCTGATTTTTCTCTGCCTAGAATATTTTATTGTAGATGCACATTTTTGTGTCTTTGTGTGTATATACACATATCATATATGTATATGTATGCTTTCCCAGTAATGGATTCACATGTATATGTACACTATAGGATATTCTAGAGAGAGAAAATTATGTGTATATACTTTTATTTGTTTTGTTTCTCAGCTCTATTGAATTCCTGTATGATTCAGCTACTCATCAAATTCCAGCATCCCTGCGGCTAAGCCTAGCCATTAACTGGCAATCCCAGTGATCATAGGAAACCACACACTTCTGCAATTCTAAAATACTAAAGAAGACAAATGGACTGCACTTGACCCATTTAGTCTTCAATTTTTGCCATAGTCCCAAGCAAAACATTATCTCTATGCAGTGATTCTTCTTAGATACCAGCAAATTTTGAATAACTGTTAGTGCACACATTTGCATATCTTTCAGTAGTCAGCTAAGAAGATTTATGTGACAAGATGGTATCTTAACAAACAAAATATTTTGATAGTACTCATTTTTTAGAGGGATTTATGGTTTTGAAACTAGAATAAAATTCAATTTACAGCTTTTAGCAGCATATTATGGTAGTTTTGACTGCATTTAGCAAAGGAAAAATGTAAGAGCAGAAGATAAACAAATTACCCAAAGTCATACAGCTTGCTATGGGAGGAGATGGTATAGAGCTTATTTTTTGCCTTTGGATGCCTAGAAATAACCATCTTTCTAGTCCATATAGACCCAAACAGCAGATCAGGACTCATTCTGTATCTTACTAAGAATTGACAAATCTGTTAATAGAAAAGCCCTCAATGCCATATGAACCAATCAGGTGCTGACACCCTTCCCTCAAGATAGATTATAGACGTAATTACAGATAGAGGAGCAAGAAGACTAGGCAGTGAACCAAGGAATTTCTTAATAGAAAATTTCAAGGTTAAAGAATTGGGGTATGCTACCATGTGCTTAGTAATTGCCTTTTTAATGATATGCTTGTAGATAAGTTTTTTTAAACTGCTTTAACATCTCTTCATCTCATATGACTATGTGAAGGTCTTCCTCATAGAACCTTGAACCATTTGTTTCCCTGAGTCAATCCAGACTCAGGACTCTCTAGATGTGCTGTGCATCTGATCTCCTAAAATGTTTTCACTGTTCCTCTTTGTTAGAACTCTACTTCCTGGATACCATGTCTTCCTTTTCTCAGCTAATCCCTTGTTTTGATAAAGTACACCCTAGATTAGCTTCCTAAGAGGAAAAGTGAGAAGTATATTTTTTCAATCAGAATTGGTTTAATTATCCACCTGACATTGATAATATAGCGGATATAGACTCTTATCCTGAAATTGCACTCAGGTTTTCTTTTCTCTGGGGCCTTTAATTTTCTCCTAGGAAACACTTTTCCAATCTTCTGATTGTGGATGGAAGTTGGTACATCCCCGGCTGCTGGCATTCTGGAAGTAGGACTAGAGAAAAGGGTGAAGATTTTCAGTACAGGAGGAACATTTTTACTTAACTCTCTTTTCAGAGAGTTCCTGTATCTTTTCCAGCCCTCGCATGTGCTAAGAGTCCTGAGGCACCTCTGTTCAGTTTTCCCAGAAAATGAACTTCAAATATTCCTGAGAGGAGGTAGTGATGGTTGGGTGTTAGCAGGGACAATAACAGACAAGGAGAGTTTCCTGTATATGCACAGTAATGGAGGTAATCTAATGTTCAACTGTTTAGTACATAGGTATTAACTATTCTCATTGTTTTCAGCTGACCCTGTATTCCATCGGTACCCAGAACCTCCAAGTAAGGCTTCCAGGGTTTCTGCAGAGTGAGGTCCACTGCACAACAGTGTACATACATTAATACTTTTGTACTGTCCACTTCAAAAATGTTGAGATGGTAATTTTTAGATTATATATCTTTGACCATAGTAATAAAGAGATGCTCTCTCTATAAATACACATACATGCACACACAAGTTACATAAAGCAACAAGGAAAACATGAAACTCATAGTAGAAAATAAGTGACGGAAACTAGCAATTTAACCCTTTAAATGATCAAAAATGTATGGGAAAATACTTTTCTGGCACTGAAAAAGAAAACTACGAAAATGTCAAATATTTAAAAAGTTCTTAATTGATATAAAATAAATAAGATTTCCTGGGTATCAATGAATACTATTAGAAAACCAAGTTAAGTTTTCCAACAGGAAATGGATTGATTTCAGATAACCCTGTTGTTTACAAGTATAGTGTTAATTTTCCATTTGTCTTAGGTAAATTAAAATAAATCTAAATTTAAAAATAAAGTCTGATCCTTCTTAATATGTTATAGTAGGCTTCCACTTTAATGATGACTGGATACTTCATAGTATTTTTTTATATCAAGCTCATTAGGAAGGAATTCTTTCCCTGCTAACATTGAGGTGATAGGGTTCTCCTAAGCCACAGCAACAGATCCAAAAAACTCTCACACAGCACTGGGCATCTGGGATACAGTGCTAGGATACCAAACTGGAAATAACCAAAGACTCACTTCTGGTGCTGCCTCCACCTTTGATCTCTTTGCTTCAGGGTTGTTTGCTCTTCAGGTCTTAGGTTTGTTTACTTGTTTTTCACAAAGAGAGGTCACATGACACAAATCCTTCCAGAAATCAAAAGGCAAAAGTTCCAAGAACCCAGGAGCATTACTTTCACTTTAGTGTATTTCATTTTGCTCAGAAATGATTCATCCCAGTAGTTAGCCACTGAGCTTCAATTGTCCAGAAAATTAGTTGAGAGGTCCTCTGCACTCCCACTATTATCCCTCTTTCTTCCTAACAATAATATTTTATGAACCTATTTCATAGTCCTCGTGCTTATTCACTGGAGGAAATATTTTATCAGTGAAGAGCAGTCTTCTCCTTTTTGTTCTACCTAGTAACTCAGGATTACACAGCTTCAGCCTGACATCATTTTAGAGTTTCCAGAGGTTTCTGAAGCATCTAGCTGCATGAGCCATATCACTAGTTGTAAATATTAATATAGCCTGTCTTTGGTGGATATAGCCAGGGCAGAAGTTTCTTCCATGAGGAAAAGACATTGAAAGCTAATTTAAAAATATTCTCAGGGAGAGAGTACAGTGGGGACACTGTGTGATTAAGCACTAATCAGCTCTTGAGCACTTCTGTGTGTAAATCAGTGCCCCTACTGTGCCCTCTCATACCACCCCAGAGTCTTCCTGCAAACTAGTCATGATTCACAATTATACTTGTGTGATCAGATGCTTAATGTCTGTCTTTCCCAGCAGCTTCCTTGAAGACAGGCATCCCATCCATCTCTGTTTTGATTACCACCACATTCCTATAGTCTAGATGAGCACCTACAACATATTAGGTACCTGGTAAATATTTGTTGAATAAGTAAATGAAGATTCTACAAACAGGGAAACTTGACAATAATTTCCTTTCCTATATAAATTCTTTTTTTTTTTTTGGTTTTTTTTTCCTATATAAATTCTAAGCTAGTTCCTTCTCTTGGGCCAAAAGTGCTGAATATAAGGATTTGGATCCTTTTAGGGGAAGGGGCATCAACAAAGAGAATTGTCATGTGAGCCTTTCTTCCTTTGGGGAAGTACATATATCAGGGATGAGAATCAGAAAAAAGAGGATCTTGAGAACTTGAATCTCAGTGGCCTGGAGTAGCAGAAAGATTTGACACTATTTTCAAATGAGCCTACTGGTCTCTCCACTCACAGAGGCAAAGGGGGTCTGAATGGCCTGAATCTTGTTGGCTCAGAGACTTCAAGGGTACAGAGTCCAAGGAGCAGGGAATCTTCCCAGGTTTTTCTGCAAAGAGTTGGCAGGCTGCCTCTGCAGAACAGGCCTCCCACTGCTGCAGGATTACTGCGTAGGAGGGTGTTCTGCATAGGAGGGTGTTCTGATAACCAGCCCTGAGCGGTGGAGAGCCAACAGAGTGGCAGCTTCCCTAATGGAACAGAGGAGCCAAAGAGGTGAAAAACAGGGAAGAAAAACAACAAACAAGGAAAAGATATGTCCATTGGAGTTTTCACTTTTGTTTTGTTTTGTTGTTGTTATTTTTTGCACTGGTGATGGAACCCAGGAGCCTTCTACCTCCAAGCCACACAGCTACCCTTTTTATTTTTTATTTGGAAACAGGGTTTCACAAAGTTGCTGAGGCTTTCCCTAAGTTGCTGAAGCTGGTCTTGACCCTATGATTCTCCTGTCTCAGCCTCCCAAGTACTAGGATTATAGGTGTACACCACCTTTCCCAGCTGGAATTCTCACATTCTGCCATGATGCAACAACATGGTAGAACAGGAATTGGCAAAGTTTTAATAGAGCTTAATAATAGTATTTTAGGTTTTGAGGGCCATACATATCTGTTGTAAGTAAGGAAGTCTGTAATTTTAGTGTGAAAGCAGCTATATATGAAAAATAGTGCATTTCAATAAGTTCTACTTAGAAAAATATGCAGGGGGTCAGATTTTGCTAATAGGACATAGTTGTTGGCCCTTGGCCTTGAGTAAGTCCACTGGGAACCTTCCCTAATGCCTCATAAGACAAACCCTTGAAAATATCCACAAGGAAAGCAGAGGTGGAAGGTTGAGTCTCATCCAGTAATATGGGCTTGAGAAACACCTAGACATTCCATAGATTTTCTCTAACTAAACATATATCCATGTCTACACAATGAATTGAACTGACTAGAACAAAAACAAGCACCCTTCATAGGAAAATAAGAGCACTCAGAGTCTCTACAATGTATCATCCATACATCTAATATATAACAAAAAAATTATAAGATATGTTAAAAAAAAGCACAAGAAAATATCACCCAGAGTCTAAAAGAAAGAATCCAATAGAAAGTTACAAAAATGACCCTGATATTGAATTTAGCAAAGACTTTAAAGTATATATTTGGTATAATACACTAATAAAAGTATAAAAATTTTTAAAAAGAAACCTCCAAAAATAAAGTATATATTTGAAATATCTTGAAGGACTTGTAGGAAATGAAGGAAAATGTAGTCTTAATAGGAGAAAAGATTGAGAATCTTAGCAGAGAAATATAATCTATTATTTTAAAAAACCCAAAAATAGAAACTCTAGCATTGAAAAGTACCATAAGTAAAGTGAAAATTTTACTAGCTGAGCTTAATAGTAGCAGACTGAAAGAAGATCAATAGAAATGATCACGTGAAGGCAGGGAGATTGAAAACAAATGAGTCTTAGGGATGTAGGTGATATCATCTATCTAACATACTGAAATTGGAATCCCAGAAAGAAATAAATTGAGCCAGGCATGGTAGCACACTTCCATAATCCCAATATTGGGAGGCTGAGACATGAGGACTAAAGGCTCAAAGACAGCCTTAGCAACATAGCGAGACTCAGCAACCTAGCAAGACCCTGTTTCAAAATAAAAGATAAAATAGGTCTGGGGGTGTAGCTCAGAGGTAGAATTCCTCTGAGTTCAATCTCCAGTACCAAAAAAGAAAACAGAAAAAAAAAAAAAAAGAAAGGAAAGGAAATAAAGAGAAAATAATAATGAAGCAGAACAAAACACCTAAAGATATAATAACAAACATAAGTAAAAACATTTACTTCAATCCAAGAAGCTAAGTAAACTCCAAGCAGGCTAAATGCAAAAAAAACCCAAAACCCTAGATACATATAGTCAAACTGCTTACAATAAACAAACAAACTAACAAACAACCAGTAAACTTTAAAAGGAAGAAAAGATCACATAGGAGGGATCAAAATAAATAAAATTACTGTAGAATTCTCATGAGAGAAAATGGAGGTCAGAAGGCTAAGAAACACGTTTTTGAAATATGTGCATATATGCCTTTATCAGTTTGTACCTAACAAAGATGTATGATTACAATGCACCAATTAATAAAAAAGAATTCTTAGTCTACCCAAGATTTTATAGCCCTCAAAAGCTAGAGTAAAAATAAAGATAATTTTCAGATAAATAAAACTGGAGAGAATTTGTCATTAGCAAACCTACACTACAAAAAAAATTTTGCTAAAGAATTCTTCTTAAACTGAAGGGAAATAACACCAGATGAAAACTCAGATCTGAAGGAAGGAATGAGTGGAGATGGAAGTGCCTTCAAACAGCATTTGCCTGGCTGGCCAGCTCTAGTTATGCCTACAAACAGTGCAGGAGAAGCAGAATAAATTGTATTCAAAGAAAAAGTACCAACACTTGATTCCTTTCCAGACTTCCAAACCGTAATATTGAGGAGAGTTACCAACTGCTCTGGGCTACAGAAATGGCAAAAGTTATAAGCTCAAATGTGTAAAGGCAGATATGATCAGCTTGGCTCTCTGACCCAACCTAGATTCAAAATTATAAGTCACGTTCACATCCAAGAACACCAATAATCATTGCTACATAAAATAAACATGGGAAAAGATCCAGACTAGAAATAGTGATGGATAAGTCAAATTAGAAAAAGGAGAGACAGAAAGGGGAACACTAGGACATAGCCCTATCAAAATTGTCTAAATTGCATATTGTGGTCTAGTAGTTAATCCAATTGATTCACATTACATTTTCATGATTTGATTATAAAACAAAACCATTTTTATTCTAATAGTCTTACAAATATTTGATTTTCAATTTTCTCCCCAGAAGAAATCATTTTCCTATTATTCATTATTATAGATCGTCTTTTCTCAGTATGTCTAAGACTTTGTGGCCTGAACTGGAAGCTTGTACTTATGACCTAAGTCTTGACAAATAGATCCCTATAATGAAGTCATCCCTAGAAAATTCAACCTTCCAAAGCAATAGTTCCAAAAGAACGTAGAAACTCAGAGGCTCTTAATTGAACCTGATGTTTATCACAGCCTAGCTCTGTTCAGCTTAGTTATGCACATTATACTGACTATAGAACAAAGCTATAATGAAGTACATTTCCATCCTAACCTAAGGCAACTGCAGCTAGCCTAGAATTTCTGAGACATCATCAATTCAATATGATTTTATTCCTTCTAACAAATTAAATGTCACTTAATTTATATTCCTTTATTTATAAAACTTTTCCTATAATAAATTTATAACTTCAGGAATAAAGGGATAAAAGAGGAACTCCAGAAGTGGGATATGAGGAAATAAAAACTTTTCTTTCTTCTCAAAGTTTGTTTTTAAAGCATAACTGTTATTTAAAGCCAAAAACATAACTAATTAACAACATCGTAAGGTGAGGCTTAAAATGAATGTTGAACCAAAAATGTGACTATAGCATTAAGGATGAGGGAGCCCAGATAAATAAAATTACACTGCTGGAAATGTGGATAAATAAAATTATGCTGTCATAGTATTGTTAAGTTTGTGAAATGGGAAGTAGAAAGTGAGAAGTGTTAGTATGAAGTGTGACGTCAAGTTCTGCAACATGAACTCTATGTTGACTTTGATAAGTTAAGAATACATGTCACTGGGTCTAAAGCAGCCACTAAAAATAATAAAAAGAGGTATAGAAAGAAGTCAATAGAAGAAAGAAGGTATGTAATTAATTTTTAATTAACCCAAAAGAAGGCAGAAAGGAAAAACTGAAGATCAAAGTAGATATACAAGTAAAATTAAGAATAGCTAGAAGATACAGATAGAAATATGAATTAAAATAGTAAGAGTAGCGTGGTGGTGCATGCGTGTAATCCCAGCATTTGGGAGGCTGAGACTGGAGGATCCAGGTTTGTGGCCAGCCTCAGCTACCTAGTGAGTCACTCCGCAACTTAGTGAGACTCTGTTTCAAAATAAAGAATAAAAAAACAGGGCTGGGGGTGTAGCTCGGAGGTAGAATGCCCCTGAGTTCAATCCCCAGTACCGCAAAAAAAAAAAAAAAAAAATAGAGTATATAAAGATATAAGGCACAAAAAAGAATTTCTAGAAGTAGAAAATATGATTTCAAATTAAATAATTCAGTGAATGCATTAAAGGGGAGCTGCCCTATTGAGACCTAAATCAATGGCAAGAAGAAATGCAGAAAACAGCCTCAAGCAAAATACAAAATACAAAGATCAGCCATAAAAAGAAAAGGCAACCATGAGGGAAAATAGTTAGTAGGTCCAGGAGCTTTGACAAACCAATAATAATAGTTTAGGGAAAAAAAAAAAAAAAAGAAACAATCGGAAGAGAGGCCATAATTAAAGAGATGTCTGTCTGAAATTCCCCTGTGATCAAGAACACTTGCTTCTGCAGACTGATAGGGCCCACAGGGCGCCAGGCAGGAATGAAGGAAAAAAGAGCCATGTCTAGGCATATTGGTACAATTCCCAAACATTAAGTATTAGGAGAAAATCTTACAAGTCTCTAGGTAGAAAGCATGAGTTACTCTTCAAGGAAAAATTGCTAATGGCATCAAACTTCTCATCTGTCACACTAGAAGCTAGATGATAGCATGTAGTTTTCCAATTATTGTTATATAACCTTTACACAAAAGTATCATCAAAATAGGGCTTTTAAAACAGTAATTCAAATATGGATCCCCAGATACAAAATTAATAGTAAATCAAATCCAGCAACTTTTAAAAGAGTATTTAATCGAGTAATATAAGGATTGTCTCAAATTCTAAACTATCGTATTATTAATGTAATTCTGTCATATCAATAAACTAAAGAAAGATAATCTGTCACATGATACTGATAAAAAAAAAACATTTGGTAAGCTAGGAATCATTTCCTTAACAGTTAAAAAAATAACAACTTGTACTTAACAAAGATGTATGCTACATTGCATGAATAACTACAATAAAAAAAAAAGAAGAACAACAACAACAAAATCATGTTATTTGCAGGGAAATGGAAGGAACTGGAAAACATTATGTTAAGTGAGATTAGCCAGTCACAAAGAGTAAAGAAGCGTATGTTCTCCCTAATATGCGGATGCTAGGGAGAATATGGGGTATAAGAGGGTCTCCAGATGAAAAAGGAGAGACCCTCGAAAGCAAAGAAGTTGATTTAACTGAAGGGGATGGACGGGGGTGGGGGGGCACACTAATGTATATCAAGGTTACTCACTAAACTGAACTTGAGAGGGAGGGAGGGCGGGCGAGGGAGCGGGGTGGGAATTTGGGGAAGGGGTCAAATGAGAATTGTGAGCACATATATTGTTATCAATTTGTACCTAACAAAGATGTATGCTTACAATGTATGAATAAAAATAAAAATTCTTAAAAAATTATATAATCTTCATTGTGATGGAAGGAATCACATCATAGTTTTTCTATTGGAAACAGAAATCATCTCTAAAGTCACTTAACAGAATTGTGGAAATTCTAATTCATGCACAAAGATACGACAGAGCCAAGTACAACAATCGGGAAAGAGGCAAAGAATATGTTATCACTGGATGCTATGCAAACAGATATCCAGAAAACACAAGAGCAACGACTGTGAAAACCAGAGGGGACTCATGAGCATTCAAGCCTCATCTGCACTCTACAGGCCGAGGCTGGCAAACCTACTCTGCAAGGACCAGGTGGCAAATGTTTCAGGCTTACCCTCTAGGCCTTCTTTGTCACAACTTCTCAACTTTACTTTTGTCGTGCAAAACCTGCCATAGACAATATGTAAACAAATGGTCATTTGCTTTATTCTAATAAACTGTATATATATATATATATATATATATATATATATATATATATATATATATATAAAAGAATTGTATTTGTTTCCAAACCGTACTTTTCTGAACACTGTTCTACAATGTACAATACTGATTATTTTCATTCAAAAGATTTTCTGAATATCTATAATCAGTCTAAAAATAGGAAGAAATGATCCCAATTGAAACAACAAATTAAGCATATAAAATTTCTAGAAGCAGTGTGTGAGACTTACATAAAGAAAATTACCAAAAAAAAAAAAAAAAGAGAGATTATATCATGAATAACTTGAACAGAGAAAAGGAGACAGTTGTATTCTTGAAGGAAAGTGGCAGAATTACAAAGATGCTAATTCTTTACAAATTAGTATTGTGTTTAACACAATACTAATCAAAACTCTGTGTGGCAGGGAATTTGACTCTAGGTTTAAATTCACCTACAGAAAATAGTAAAGGATTTTTTTTAATCAGAATAATAAGGGAGAAGGACCTTACTCTGCCACATGTTAAAACACATTTTCAGTGTTCTGATACTGACACCCTTGTATTTCTAGCAACAATGAAATAAAAGAAAAGAAAAGTGGATGACTGAATTAGAACAGAAACTGTGAAAATGACTGTGAAACCTGAAATAATGGAAAACAATTTAATAACCAATGAAAAAATTACAATTGTGAATTTTGAAAACTTGTGTCAAAACATTTAAAAACTCTTGTCAGCTATAATGTATAGGAAAGTGAGGGGAAAAAAATCAGCAAACCTAGTTTTGTTTTAGCACACTGAAACTAAGAAAATCAGAAACCTTGAGAATTAAAGTATTTTCTTGCTTTGTTAAAAAATGTATCAAGAGTCATTTTAACATGGCTTGCCTTCTCAAGGTACGTCTTATGACACAAAGCGTTCTTCCTAGGCCATAATTTTTGCTGGACACATTGCTTTCAAAGTTTGAATCTGCTTTCGTTGTTTGCCTTCACACCTTCAGTCTGTGAAGTATTTCCGAGATGTCATTTAATGTTGAGTGTTTTGCCGGCTTCCCTTCCTGCAGGACATCTCCTTCCTTTTCATCAGGCCCACTTTCCTCATTTATGGACTTTCACTAAGTTCCTCTGGCTACTTATCCAATGGCAGCAGTTTCAACATTCACACAGTCATCTATTTTTTTTATACTCCATTTTATGTTCAATTCGAATTTCCCTCCCGGGTCATCACTTTTTATTTCTTTGCAGCACTTTTATCTGTATTGGCCAATTCTCTCTTTGAATTATCTGTTTTTGTAAAGTGTCACATGCATTTATCATTGTGAGACAAAGAGGAAATATAACCGCATTTTTGTTTTTTGTTTTGTTTGTTTTTTTTTCTGACTGTGCATGAACTGAATAACAGACGCACAATGACTGGTCATAGACAGACTTCAAGAAATTGGCTGTCATCCATCATGACACACATCTATTCTTTATGTAGGAAATTATGACTGGAAGAGTTGACTAGCACTACGTCCAATCACTCACACTTAATATACCATAGTAACTGAAATTTGATATATGCTGGTAGGGGACTGATGTCATTTAACAAAACCATCTTTATTAAAATCCATGCATATCAGATCCAGGCATGGTGGCACATGCCTGTAATCCCAGTACTTGAGAGGCTGAGACAGGAGGATTGCAGATTTAAGGCCAGCCTCAGCAACTTATTGAGGCCCTCTGCAACTTGGTGAGATCCTGTTTCAAAATAAAAAATAATATAGGGCTGGCAATGTAGCTCAGAGATAGAATATCTCTGGGTTCAGTCCCCAGTAAAACACACACACACACACACACACACACACACACACACACACACACACTCCATGCATATTAGAATTGTGCTGAGTGTGTGTGTGTGTGTGTGTGTGTGTGTGTGTGAGAAAGAGAGAGAATAGAGACAAGAATAGAGATGAGAAGATGAGAGAGAGAGAGAGAATCATATTTCAGAGTAAAAAAAAAAAGGAGGGAAATTGTATAAAATATGTTGGGGCAACTGATGTGTTATGTTCTTATTTTGCCAACTATACTCCAAAATAAATTTACGATTGTTCAAAGACTTACAAACAAAGTGATCAAGCTATAAGGAAATTATAAATAAGTGAGATTTAAATATATTTTAGAGATGATGTAAGCACTAAAGCTCAGAATAATGTAGCTTTGTGATGGTTGAATCCTAACCAGTAAATTTCATTGAAAGTGTTCTTTTACACATTATTTCATTTTATACTTTTAATAATCCTGAGATGGAGCTAGTACAGACAGCACACTGTGAGAACATCTTTTGTGTGTGTGCGTGTGTGTGTGTGTGTGTGTGTGTGTGTGTGTGTGTGTGTGTGAGAGAGAGAGAGAGAGAGAGAGAGAGAGAGAGAGAGAGAGAGAGAGAGAGAGAGAGAGAGATTGAAGTATTTAGGTATAAAGAGTTTTCTCTGCACCTGACTTGCAGTTTATCCCCAAACAAGCATATTTAGAGACAAATGATATATAGACAGAATATGACAAAATGTTAACAGCTGTTAAATAAAAGTATATAAAGGTTTATTACATGATTTTTTCCATATTTCTATAGGTTTAAAAGTTTTTTTAAATGTAAGATCTGGGAAAATGAAAATAATCTATGGCATATTATAAAAAGGATACTTAAATAAAGTTGCTTTGTAGATTCTAGATTTTACTTGCCATTTTCTTTAATGAGATTCAGAAGAAAAATACATCGATTTGAACATTTGTCTGTTTTCTACTTTTAGAATTAAATATTTACTACAGTCCAGCTGTCTTTTGGGAGGACAAATGCTCTCAAGGGTGTATGTTGACGGTTCTTTCTCTTAGTTAACATCTAATAAAAATAGCTCTGGGCCCCAGAATGAGGACGCCCAACAAAGCAGTTTCTAGGATCTGGGTAAAAGATGGAGCATTGCCGAGCGTGGTGGCGCACACCTGTAATCTCAATACTTGGGAGACTGAGACAAGAGGATCGTGAGTTCAATGCCAGCCTCAGCAACTTCTTTCTAAATTAAAACAATAAAATAGGGCTAGGGGTGTATCTTGAAGGTAGACTTCCCCTGGATGAGTTCAATCCCCAGCACCAGAAAAAAAGAAGAAGAAAGGAAGGGAGGGAGGGAGGGAGGAATGGAGGAAGGAAAAAAAGAAAGAAGGAAGAAAGGGATGAAGGGAAGGAAGAAAGAAAGAGAGAAAAGAGTGGGAGAGAGGGAGGGATGGAAGAAAGAAAGAAAAGAAGGAGGGAGGGAGGGAGGGAAGGAAGGAAGGAGGGAGGGAGGGAGGGAGGGAAGGAAGGGAGGGAGGGAGGGAGGGAGGTGCTTGCCAAGTGACAGTCTTATAAATCAGAAAGTCTGGTCTTGTCCCTATTGCCTTGCATGTCTTTTGACAAGTAACTTATAATTGATGGTCAGCAATTGGTCTCCCCCTAGACCATCCAGGACACCAGATGAGGATGTGACAGCTGACTCTGCAAGTGCTCCAGGAGTAAAAAGAGTGGTTCCATGGAAGGAGCACTGTTTCCAACAAGATGAGGCAAGAGGCACGGGTCTGCATGAAAGACAGCTAAGTTTGGGCAGCTCCTCCAGAGCTGTCCCCATCTCTCCTCCCCACCAGGCGATGGTTTCCATGAAGATTGGGGATTCGTTTTTAACCATGACCAATTCTACAGGTCATTGCTTCCCCTGCTCCCCCCACCCCAAGAAAGGCTTGATTCCTCCCATCTCTCTGGTAATCATTGATACTTTTACTGCAAGTTGAAGGACTTACCTGAGACTGGATTAATCCCATCACCTGTACACCTGGGCAAGGATTTCTTAAGAGAAATATAAGCATGGCAAAGAGTCTGCTGGTATCCGTAGACCTCAGATATATTTGGGGCTGCAGTCTGTGCTAGTGTAAAAAAACAAACAAACAAACAAACTTTGCCCTTTTTCTCTCTAGCTTCCACACATGAGAGAAAACATATGACCCCTGACTCACTTCGGAGTCTGGCAGATCTCACTTACTCTGGTGCTCCCTAGAGAGTTCATGAAAACAGAAAAGAGATGGACAGAGCAGAGGATGGAGGTTAGGGGGAAGGAGGAGGGCAGAGAAATGAGGGTACAAAATGGACCAAATTCTGCTATGTACAGGTACAAACGCATCACAATGAAGACTACTATTGTGTATAATTATAGTTTGTCAACAAAAATATTTTTAAAAAAGTACACAAACCTTCATTTCAATCTTGAACTCTGATAATTCCATCAGTGCACCCTCCTGTCTTCTTAATACTGGTTATTTTCTTTTTGCACATTCATTCTCGTGTCTTCCCAGCTCTGCTCACAGGGAAGCTGAATTCTATAGACCATATCACTCAATCTCCTTTTCCAACTGGCTTCCAGGTGGGTTTGGCCAGTGGGAGACATTGAGAAGGGACTGGAGGGGGGAATGGGGAGAGAGACTAGGATGTTTCCTGCCCACCCACTCTCTCCTTTGAGTGGCAGTCCCCTTCCACAACTCCAGTCCCTGTTAGTCCCCCTCCATGCATCAATGGTACCAATTCTCACCACAAGACTCATGATCCCTTAAGCCTAGGGCCCAATGGCTGTATCTTTGGATGATTTCTGGGTACCACACTTCGCTGAATAGCCCCTTTGCTTAAGTCTCTTCAACTGATTGACCTGAATGAATCAGATGTGGTTGCCTTCTAGTACCTAACTGGTATACTGGTCATGTCCCCTTTCTTTACCATGAAACCGTACCAGGCTCATTATTCCCACACCTTATATTTTGCATCTTTTCCCTCCCTCTTGACCATTCAATGGCCAATAAACTCTTATCTTCATACTCTTCAAAAATATATTTTCTCTCCTGCCTTAACTGAAAATTACACTTTCCCCAGGGGTCTTCTTTCCCGACAGCCTCCTTGTGGAGAACAGCTCGGTGCCCTGCAGCCCGCATACTGTAGGTACAACGGCAGGATTTCAAATCATCTTTGCTCACCACGGTTGATCCCCCCATCCTCATAAAAGTCGTTTTCACTTAGAGATCCACAGCCTAGAACTGTGTAAGCTATTATTTTCTTGCCGCTGTTTACCATCCTCTTCATTCTTTGAGAATATTGCCATGTAGATCAAAGTCATCCTCCCCTGTCATTATCCAAGGTGACCTCAAAGCTCCTGGATCCAATCAACGTCGTTCAAGTCCACCTCTATTTCACTACAGCCAAACACACCTGTGGTGATTTAGGTGCAACTGCATGAACAGACTTGTAGAATGACGATGGCTTAAACAAGATACAATTTTCCTTCTCTGTCTTGTGCAGATTCAAGCCAGCATCTTGGTTTTGTTTTGTGAAATCTCTGTGCTCCATGAAGCTGGCGTTTTGGCTATGGCCCATGAGTCTGGAAGGTCTAGACTCCTACCTTGTTGCTTTACCATCTATAGGTTATTACCCTTGTCTTCATGGACCACTGTGGCTTGCCACTATTTCTTCACCAATCAGTACCAAGGGCAGAAAAAGTCATGAGAGAGCATGTGTCTTCTTGAAAGACACAAACCAGGATTGCATAGATCACTTCTATTTACCATTGCCTAGACCTTTGTCATACGGCTGCATTAAGCTATAAGGGAGGCTAGACGTACAACCTTTATTCGGGGGGTGTGCATGAATGTAGCTAAAAATTCTCTTGCCAAGAAAAGACTGTGTCCTGAGCTGCCACTAACAGTTTCTAGCACATATCAGATCCTACCCATTGCCATCACCCAAACCTGTCTGCTATGAAATGTTTAACCTTTTAACAACAACTTCCTGGTCACGTGTCCTCACTCAGTCCAACTAAATTCATTTGCGGACAAATATAAGGCTTTAATCTATTGACTCCCTCCATATAACTTCAAGTTTTCAGATAAATCTTATAGCTAACAGAAGCCGCATGATGTATTTCTCCCTTGAACATTAATTCCTCTCCCACACATATCTAGAGAAAATTCAATTCTGGATGGGCCCAGTTTTCCGCCTTCTCTTTTCCTACACGTGAGCAACTAAACTCCTGCACTCACAGACTGCTGTCGTACTCAAGGTCACCATTATCTGCTGGGCTCCGGGCATTGCCTTGAAATCCTCCTGGTATTCCTCCCTGGCTCCTTCTGCACTTGTCTGCGGGGAACATTATGCTCTCCTCAAGCCCCTTCCCCCACCAGCCATCCTCTTACGTCCAGGAACTGACTGTGGTCGTTTTCTATTGCTTCTGGAACAAATTCTCATAAATTTAATGACTTAAAACAACACACACTTACTCCCTTATCGTTCCGGAGGTCAGAAGTCTAAAATCAAAGTGTGAGTAAGACTTTGTTTCTCCTGGAGGATTCAGGAGAGAATCTTTCTCTGCCTTTTATGGCTTCTGGAGGCCACCTGCCTTCCCTGGCCCCTGGACCCCCGCCCCATTCTAGCATCACCACAACCTCTGGCCTTGTGATCACATCTCCTGCTCTGACTACTCTCCTGACCTTCCTTCTTATATAAGGACCACTGTGCTTATATTGTGGCCACCAAGATAACCCAGGGTAATCTACTTAAGTTCATCACATTTGCAAAGTCCTTTGGCCTTTTTACATAAGACAACATATTTACAGGTTCCAGGGACTTGCAATGAGTGCCTTTGGGGAGAGGCATTATTTAGCCCAGCACACTGACCCTTGTCCTACTTCACAGGCAGAACACAGGCATCAGGAAGGGGCTCCCCTAATACCTATCCCCACTTTCTCAGAAGTATATTTCTTTATATTCAAATGCATTCTGACAAGGTATTCATCCCAAACTTCTTTGCACCTTGTATTTCTCCTTGTCTGAAATTAGGATTGTACCAACAGCTTTCTTTTCATTTATTTCTGCTAATACAGATTGTCGGAGACCATGATGTACGAAAGAGTTAAGACCGAAGGGTCTAAAGGCTGTTTACAGTCCATGTCTATCTGAAGTACATTCTATGCTGATGCCAAGAGTGCATAAAAGAACTATGTGCTAACCATGGACGTCAGGTGTGCATGTAAGTGCTGGCCACAAAGTTAGTAGGATTTCATAAGGTTAATAGGTTTTCTTAAGGGTTAATGAAAATAGTTAATTGAATGGTAAACTTGGGCAGAAGTATACAATATACTTTTAGATAATAGGTTAGGTAAAATATTAACGTATGGCTAAAGGGTTTTGGGAATAATGTGTTTTCCTAAAGCAATGAGATTTTCTGTAAGATTATGTTTTTAATCTTTACATGTGATCTTTTTCTGTAGTATGAATCAAAATTGATGTTTTTCTTCTGATGTTTTTCTCAGATGATCTTCCTTGTATGATTGTATAAAAACACCCTGGAAAAATAAACTCGGGGCGGCAGTATTCACTGTTAGCCCTCCTGAATCTATCCCTTGTCTTTCTCTTTCTTAAGCAACTTTTGTCTTTGTTTTTCTCAAGCCACACTTTCTCCCTCCAGGCTTGTCCGACTTAGCCGACTGGCATCGGCAATAGATCATTCCCTTAATATGAATTTTTTGTGTCAGCATACCTTCATATTAATTCTATAAATATCTGGACATTTAAAAATGTAGTATGTTCTGCTCTAACATGACATATGCATTCCTTAATGATCACCAGGTCCTGCAAAGTTGGACAGTAAAAATCATGGGGCTTATGAAAAATGAATTTACAGGCACAGTGCTCAAAAACTTCATCAGTAGTGTATTCCACGGGGGAGGAGAGTATGGTAACACAGCTTTATACCTTTATAGATAGTTAAGAAACATAGAAGTACTGCAATAGATTTTGTATTTTTTCCTTGAAAAACACCTGAAGTTTGCTTATGGATGTCAGAAGGGCTGCAGCTTGTAAGTTATTGTGAAGTGGTGGAAAGAGGGTTTTCTGGAGTCGGAAGGGAAGCTGTAACAGTGAGGATGGCCGTGGCTCATAGCGCACGGTGACTGCAGGAGCTGGGGGTGTTTGGGGGATGGTGTTGTTCTGTGTTTTCTTACGCAACTTGACCCGACTGGGTGGCGTTTTCAGTGTTCATTTAGTATTCCTCATAAGCAAAACCATACAAAAGCAAATGAGAAATGTGTTATGGTCCAAGTGTCCCATAATAGTACAAATTGTGTTGAAATAAATTCCCACTTCTAAAACAAGCATTATAGAAAAATTGGCCGTACATTCTGAATGTCCCAAAAGGGGACACTCAAGTTTAAATTTGCATTTATTATGATTGCTGACATATTTAAGCTTATTTCTGTCATTTTGTATATTATATTATGCTTTGCTTCTTTTTTCTCCCTCTGTCATCTGTTGAATTAATTGAATTCCTTTCCTTTCCCCCTCCTTTTTTGTTTTGGAAATTATTTTGTTTCTATTCTATTTGTTGCCACCCTTACGGTCTCACATGTATAATCAATCTACTCCAATGTTAGCTGATTTGCCTATCATTCCACACAATAATCTAAGACCATTTCAACAACCCCTAAAAAAAAAAAACCTTCTCCCATCTTCCATATAACTTCACCTTGTTTTGGGTTTTTTTTTTGGTTTTTTTGGTTTTTTTTGGGTTTTTTGCGGTACTGGGGATTAAACTCAGGGGCGTTCTACCTCCGAACTACACCCCCAGCCCTATTTTTTATTCTTTATTTTGAAACTGGGTCTCGCTAAGTTGCGGTGTGCCTCACTAGGTAGCTGAGGCTGTCCACGAACCCGGATCCTCCGGTCTCAGCCTCCCGAATGCTGGGATTACAAGCATGCACCACCATGCCCGGCTTCACCTTGCTTTTAAACACATTATTTTGAATATTTTTATGATATTCCCTGGACAATCATTATCAGAATTATCACTGTTTTGTGAATGTCTTCATTCAACGTTTACTGCTTGTCTCTTACTCCTTTTTCCAGGCATTCAATTTGCTTCTTACTGAAGTATATCTTCCAGTAATTATTTCAGGATGGGCCTGTGGGCAATACATTTCATTAGGAACATGTTTCTATGTAGCCCCTACCTCATGAATGATCATTTAACTTGACAGCCAGAGTTCTGGGGGTTCATTCACTCCCCAGCTCTTGGAAGATATTGTTTCGTTGTCCCTATCATCGATTGTGGATGAGAAATTTGCTGTCAGTCTGACTGTCATTCCTTTGTAAATAATTTCTATTCTCTTTTTGGTAGTTGTTAAGGTTTTCTCAGTATCCCTGATGTGTCTGCAATTTTATTACAAATTGTCTATACATTTCTTTTACATATATTGCTGAGGATCTGATGCATTATTTCTCTCTAAAGACTCACAACCAGTTTTTAATATTGAGAAAAATGTTTACTTTCAACTTTGTCCCTTCTTCATCTTCTCTCTTGTATCCTTGAACTCCTTTTTAGATATATGTATATATAGAAACTTCCCACTAGATGCTTCATATTTCTTAGTTTCTCTTTTCTATAGTCTATTTCTTTATTTCTGTCCTGCATTCTAGGTCTTCAGATATTTCAGTTCATGAATTCTCTACTTAACTACCTGGAGTTATGTTTAACTTATTTGTACCATTTTTAATTTTTTTCAATCAAATTTTTAAAATTCCTATAGGTTATTTATAATATTTTACACTGGATTTGGGTATTTCATTCCATCCTTTATTTCTTTAAATTCCTAAACAAATTTATTTTAAAGTCTCTATCATAATGGCTTATTATCTGGGAATTCTTTAATATCTTGTAGTGGGGGGGGTGGGTACTGGGGATTGAACCTAGGGATGTTCTACTACCTAGCTATACTTCTTGCCCTTTTATATTTATATATTTAAAATATATAACTTTTATGTTTATATACAACATATTTTATATATTTATATATTTTATATATTTATATATAAGGGCATTTGTTTTAAAACAGGGTCTTGGTAAGGCTGGTCTCTAACTGTCGACTCTCCTATCTTGGCCTCCCAAGTACTGGGATTACAGGTGTGGGTCACTGCAACCCAGAAACTCTCTTGTGTCTTGGTCTCCCTCTCATGAGAGGGGTTGCCTGCCTCCACACAACTGACTCGTGTACTCTGCTTTTGCAGCAAACTTCTCTAAGCAGGAATGTTTCCCACAGGACATCTGCTACAAGGGAACCTTCACAGTATTAGCTTGAAGTTGTGATTTCTCAGGAGTTACTCTTTTTCACAGCCATGGTTCAAAAGAGGTGGCCTGCTTCCTGCTTTCCAGAGTTGTGGCACCACAATGTTGTGTTCTTCATGAATACTGGAGAGGATGCAGCCTCTTCAGGACCTGCGGCCAATCCACAGTCGGCTAACAGAACCTTCTAGCATCTCAGAAGCCACGGATGCCCTCGTTTCACCTTATACACTCTACCTGCTCCTGCTCCACGTGGCAGGGTAAACCCAGAGGACAGCTTCCCAGACACAGCAAGTCCTCTGTGAGCTCAGAGCCGTATCTTGCCATTGTAGATCTGAGAACAACATGTCTCACTCCACACGCACCCCTACCACCAGCCCCCAGCAAACCTCTTTGTCCAGACCTCAGTTTCTTCAGTTCTTACTCTCCAGAACACCCTGTAGCTTGTACCTGTCTCAGCTGCTCCCCTGCTGATGGCACACTCCACACTGGCAGATACAGACAACTCAGTTACTGTTGCTGGTAGCACCATCTTGTTTTCCTTATTCCCATTCTAATTTTCTGCTTCCCTAGAGAGCCACTTTCTGTGTCCACCAGTTACCATCAGAGCTTCCTGCCCATTGTCCTCTGGAATTCAATTATATGCCAGGGTAATTTCACACCTAAAGAATACATGGATCATTAAGTCCCTGTTGAGTAGTTTCTTGAATTATTCACCAAGAATCATTCTGAAAGCAGAACTCAAAACTTTTAAATCGGAAGATGAGATTAACACATTCCTTTGGGGAGGATGGATGACTTGAGTCCTAGAGCTTTCTCTACTTCTTTTTATTATTGTCATAGTCTTTTAATTTCCTCTACTTGTGAAGAAGCATCTTGCTGTATAAAAAGCCTTAAAGTAAAATACAAATCTTGTGTCAAAAGAGCTGACTTTAGAAAAAAAAAACGGCTATGAAGAAAAACGGAAATTGCATCTGTGGAGCCTCATGTGAGCTCCAGGGAGCGTAGCTGCAAACAGAATGGAAGGAGCTGTTTTTGCTGGAACACTGTGAGACACTGGGTGCAAAGAGGGTCACACAGTGGAGGAGGTGGATGATGTCCCCAACACTTGTTTAGTCTTGTGGTCAATGTGGTATGCTGGAGACATACCACATTGAAGACAGACCGGACAGAGGACTGTGATGGGCATCACCGAATAAGGCTAGAGAAAGAGGAAAGAGAATGGCAGCCATCAACAGGATTTGTTAAAAAGAACCCATGATGGAATCTCTAGGAATTCCTAGAAATCACTAGGAGAGAGTATCCAGGATCCAGAGGTCCTTTAAATAATGGATGGGGCCCAGAATCAGGGCAGTGAGGTTTATTATAGCTGATATTACCCTGTAATTAAGTGTGGTATCTGTGAGCAGAGGTTATAGCCTGCAGGCTCTGGTCCAAGGTTATTGATAATTCTGACATGGTGCCCATCTGCATAATAAAATAATCACTATCCCTTGACTAGGGCCAGGAAGGCATCTGCATAATGACTTCCCAACCACAAGCAGAGTCAAGCCTCAAAATATGTGCCAGTTCACAAAGGTTGGGCTGCTCCCACCCAAGGAAGAAAAAAATAATTGTTGAAGTGTATCAGTTAACTTTCTGGCAGCAGATACTGACTGGACTTGATATGGTAGACATGGAGTGGGATCGTCACAAGTGTGAACAGCCTTAGCTGGGAAAGAGTCAAATGAATAAAAGGCCTAGATGCCAGTATTGACAGAAATTAAATTTGTGAAATTATTTTTTAAACGGGGTCTTTTCTAGAGTTGGAGGGCGTGGAGATCTATGATAGCAAGTACATTTGAATCAATTCAAACTCCCTTCCTGTTTCTATCTCTCTAGGTAGAATCCTTTTGTGAAAAGCAAGAAGAAAATCAGTAAAACTGGAAGGAGATGAAAATGACGCACCAAATGGCCATGTTCGGAGGCCCCGGGGCACCCAGTTTATGCAAAGAAAGATTGTGAAATTGAGTTAGAATGTACTACTGAGATGAGGCCTGCTAAGGTCTGAATGTTTGTGTTCCTCCAAAATTCGTAGGTTGAAAGCCAGTCACCACTGGTATCAGGACGTGGGCCTCTGCAAGGTGCTTAGGTCAGCAGGGTAGAGCCCTCGTGAATTGCACTAGTCGCCTTGCCCCTCCCATCACAAGGATGCAGCAAGAGGGGGCCATCTATGAATTAGAGATAAGTGCTTGCCAGACATCGCATCTGCCAGCAACTTGATCTTGGACTTCGCAGCCTCCAGAGCTGGGAGAGGTAAATTTCTGTTTTTGGACTGCTCAGTCTACAGTATTCTGATGTAGAAGCCCAAATGGACTAAGACAGGGCCTTCGTGCCAGACCCCTCAGGCAGGGAAGAGACCCCAAATCATGGAAAGTCAGCTTTTGTTGCATGAGAAGTCATGAATAACCTCAGGGTTACTGGAGCCTTTGTCGTGACTGACTACTGAGTGAGCTTATGCCCAAAATGCAGCCAAAACCACCCCCTAATTGGATTTATATTAAAAGTATGAATCACAAACCACACTGAAGGAGGACCCGCAGATTTGTAGACTGACTAAAGCGCCCCTATTTGGAATCTGTGACAACAGAAGCTATAAACAATGACGTGCAGCTGCAGACACTCAAATTACATTAAAGTCTTGAGGCCTCTCTAGATCCTCACTGTCACTGTTAATCAGGGGGAGCAAATGAACAGAAGGGAAAGCACAAGATACAGGAGTCTCGGGCCTTCCTGGGAGGAGCTAAAGTGAACGTGGCCTAGCAATTTCAGATTATGTTTGGGTCCTTAATCCTTTTAGGGAGTAGGAGAGGCAAAGCCCTATTCCTCTTCACAGAGAACCCTGTAGTTCTTCTCAACACACACACACACACACACACACACACACACACACACACACTATCCTGCAGAGAAGAGGATAACCACCGTTTATCATTTATCAGCTCCAATGACCAGGATGAAGCATTCTCTGATTGAAGAAATAATAGAGGATTGCAGAAAAGTAACAAAAGTTATGTGTCTTTAAAAAAACATTTTTTTACAATCCTTAAAAATAAATAAATAGTATATTGAATAAATATAAGTGATGACTCACCTAACCTCTATCCAGGAGAGGAACTAAAACATTGAAGTTCCCAGAAATGTCCTGTATGTTTTTTATATACCCCCTAAAAATAACTGCTGTGTAGAATTTGGTAATTGCTGTTTTTCTTTATACTGTTACCATTTAACTGTGAATCTTTAAAATTATGATTTCATTTTTCTTATTTTTAAATTTATATGGAGGGCATTCATTATATATCAGTGTCATATTCATAAGATTCATCCATGTATTTGTGTGTGACTCTAGTTCATTCATTCTCAAATTGCTGTATACCATTCCATGATCTGACCAGAGCAAAATTTTTCTGTATCTTCTATTATTGATGGACATTTGTGTAGTCATAGTTTGGGATGACTATGAATAATGCTACTATTAATATTCTAATAGCTGGTACTCACCTGCTTGACTTTCTCTATGGCATATAACCAGGGATGGAATTACTAGGCTACATGGTTGATATATGTATTAGTCAGTGTTACCCAGAAAAACAGACACAGTTGTCCCATCAGATAGCTGAGTTTTATCCCTGACTCTGCCTCCTTTGACTCTCAATTCACCTGTGTCCCTCTATCTTCTCTGAAACTACTTGACTTCATGCAATCCCTTGCCCAAGCTACCACAAGAACCTCCTAACAGGATCCCTGCCTCCAGCCTTGCTCATTCCAATCTGTTCTGGACTCTGAGAAGCCAGGATATGTTTTCTATTATACATCTATGAAATTATCACTCTCCTGTTTAAAGTACCCACTTCGATGTGCAATGAAGTCCTTACTCTTTGCTCTGGCTCCCGAGGCTCAGCATGATGACAGTCCCTACCTGGCCTTTCTTTACCCCTTTCTCCTACCTCCTTCTTCCCACTCGCCCTCCCAACATTCCAACCATAGAATACTTGGTTAATTCCTCCAATGAGCCACATTCCTTATCGTCTTCAGGCTTTCATACATGTAATCCTCTCTGCATGGGAGACTCCTCCCTGTTCATCCCCTTTATCTTCCTAACTCCTTATAACTCTTCTAGTTCTCAGCTAAACAAGGACAATACTTTGTATCCATTAAATCCATTATAGTCCCCATAACAGTGCACTTCTCAGCCCCTATGATGTCACGTGGAGCCTCATCACTAGTTTTTACCAGTGAAATGGTAAGAACTTTTATAGGCAGAAGTGCTGTGTGTCATTTTCAGCCTGAGGCAGTGGAGCTTCTGCCTGATTCTTTCCCGTCTTGTTTCTCCTGCTGTGGCAGATTCAGAGGCCTCATATGTAAAGGTAGAAGAGGCAGGATCTCTGAGTGACTGTGGAAAAGAGAGTTCCCCAAGCCCTGGCAGGCTTTGCATGAGCAAGAAAACAAGAAGCATTTTGTAAACTCACTAACTTTTGGAAATATTTGTTACCATAGCATGTCATAGTGTCTTCTCATACAGATAATTGTGTCAGGAGTTGGGTACTTTCACAGTAGAAACCTGTATATGTGGCACTGGCTCAGCACATGATGACAAAAGTAAGAAAATCAACATTCAGGGTTGTAAAAACCTTAATCCACATTTTAAAGGGGTAAAATGTTTAGTAAAAAAATTTTTTCTGTGATTACTTGGAAACAGCTTCCTCGTAAAGTTGTGTAGCCCTAATGGACAATGCTGGAAAGAAGAAATTTAGTAATATGTGTTGCTTGTTACTTGGTTGAATTGGCAAGGAATTAATAGAGGAGTGGAAATCAGGAAGGAATTAAGCAGAAAGATAAAAAAAATCATTGGCCTTGAAGGGTTGGAAAAGCCAATTTCTATTATACCTCAACCAGAAATATATTGCATTAAGAAAGTCTTTGAGTGGCAACGGCCTATTAAAATTCAGTCATGTGTCAGAGATCAGATTAGGTACAATGCTTTCCCAAGATCAATAGCCTTTCCAAGATGCTCAGTATCTTCTCAATTAAGAGAGTTGGGTGAATAATAAAGTGAAGAAAAAGAGGAGGTATGAAAACCATGTTTCATAAAGAACCACAGCCACAGTGACAGCCTAACAAGCTGATTAGAATCAAATATGTTTTGGAAAGAGTTGAACTATCAAAGAAACCAAGAACCAAATTTTGACTCCTCAAGACTTTATTTTTTATTATTATTATTTTTTTTTTTTTTTTGCGGTACTGGGGAGTGAACTCAGGGGCATTCTACCGCCGAGCTACACCCCCCAGCCCTATTTTTTATTCTTTGTTTTGAAACCGAGTCTCTCTAAGTTGTGGAGTGCCTCACTAGGTAGCTGAGGCTGGCCGCGAACCCGGATCCTCCGGTCTCAGCCTCCCGAATGCTGGGATTACAAGCGTGTGCCACCACGCCCAGCTTCCTCAAGACTTTAAATGACACTCAGGTCCTCCTCCCACCCCTTTCAGGAGTGACATGTGTGCAGTCCTTAAGGAGAACATCCTCCTCAATGCTCAATTCAGATGTGACCACAAAGGAAAATGGAAAGGGTGGGAAGCTCCAAGAAGATAGGAAGCAAGAGCCATAGGCCACAGTGAATAAGGGAGCAGGATCAGAGTCTTATCAAAGAACCTCCCTTATTTCTCAAGGTTTCTCAGCCTCAGCACTGTTGACATTTAGTTCTGGTAATATTTTGTTGCAGAGGGAGTTGTCTTGAGCATTATAAGGTCTTTAGCAGCATTTCTGACCTCTACCAACTACATACCAATAGTGTCTCTTCTCCAGTCATGATGATCAAAAGTATCTTCCAAGATTATCAAATGTCCCCTGGTTGGGTGATTGCCCCAGATTGAGAACCACTCTCCTAGGTTAAAGGAATCCCGGAAGTTCTGGCCAACAGGATTTTAGAATTGCAATGGATTGGTGACTATTGTGCGTTCCCTGTTTTTCTCCTTTCCAAATAAGAATATTTACAGTGATTTCTCTTGTTTTATTTTATAACCACATATTAAAGCACAGATACTTGTCTACTTAGTTCATATACCTCCATACCAAATGGATCCACATTCATATCTGATTTATCCAGAAATCCTGGTCTTGGAATTTGATGCTGTAACTGGCTAGGATACTCATCTGACTCACATCGCAGATTATGTTCTGTGTGGGGAAGAAAGAAGGAAATGGACATCTGGTGGCTAGAAGGAAGGATTGTGGCAGAGACAATGCTATGCATTCAAAAATTCTGTTTACAATTCCTCCTTCCTGGGCACCTGGCAGTTACCTTTCCCAGCTTCCTTGCAGCTCAATGGAACCATGAGACTAATTTCAACTAAGGAGGTGATTAAAAATGCTTCTCACCGAAGCAAAAAACAAACTTTTATTGGTTAAACCACTGGGATTCTGGGGCTGTTTGTTACTGCAGCATGGTCTGGTCATCTCAGATGTCATCCCTACTGTGAAGGCTACCCTGACCCTCCAGCTCCAAGTCTGGTCCTCTTTACATGTGCTCCGTGCTTCTCCTAAAATGGCATTTATCATGAAATATTGCATTTGCCTTTTATATATCTCTCTTGTTGGAGATAGGAACAGTACATAGGTAGTATATACATAGCAGAATTTGATAGGGAGCCAGAAATTCACTTGGTTGTTGCGTGAACAAATGATGATTTCTGATTTCAGGTAGGTGAGGTTGAAATTCACTGAACAGATAATAGAGAGATGGAGCCAGCTATTGTGAGTATTCATGTCCGATGGAAATAGCAGGAGGGAAAGTCTTTGATTGGGGCAAACACTAACCCCACTGAAGGTGGTGGTTGCTGACAGATACTGGTTGTGTTCTTTGTTAGTCAGAGTTGTTTTCCTATTAGAACATGGAGAAAAGTAGGAAATAAAATAACTCCCAAGTCACTTTCATCCTAAGCATTGTTCTAGAAATTTTCATAGGCTGAGTTCAGAAAGATTTAGCTTTGATGATCTTTCCATTTCTGAGATGTGAAAGGGAGATTGGAAGAAAATGCTTGGGGCTGGAGCAAGACAATTTTCTCCATGAAAATATGATACAGGATGTGTTCAAGGCAACCTGCACACAAGAAAGCTAAATGCTACAACAGCATCCAGAGAGATCTACTGGCAATTAGTGATCTGAGGAATCATATTAAAGAGCTGACATTTCATTGTGTCATTACTAAAACCCACAGACCATATGCTTTCCCAATTGTGGTTGTGAGAAAAAAGTCTAGAAACATTTAAATGTGTGGTGTGCCATACTCCTAATTATATAATTAATATTGATGATTACATAGCACCCTGTGGACAAGATGTATTGGATTATTTGGTAGGGGGCCAGCAATTCACTGTGTTGCTGTTTCAGAGGAGATATACCAGATGCACATGGCTCTTGAAGATTAGACAAAAAGAGCCTTTATCTTCCTAGAAAGTTTTATCCATTTTGGAAGATACCTCAAGAGATCTTCCAAGCCCCTATTAATTTTAATGCTTACTGGAGAAAAAGGTTAAAAAAAAAATACTGAAGATGCTCACGCACATAGAAACACATTAGAGAGGCAAAACTCCTAAATCACCTGGTTGAAACTTCTTTGAAAATATCCTTGGCCAATGCCAGGCTTATCTATGCTTTATAAAACATATTAGGTAGGTAGTATCCCAGGTGAGAATGAGTACTGGTTCAGGAAAGACTTCTATTACCTTCTGGTTATGACACAAAAACCGCTGAAAATTAAAAACAAAAACAAAAACAACAACAAAAAGTTTGAAGTTCTATGGGAGAACTAAAGAACTTCATGGAATTTTAACTCCAAGGAAACTTGTGAAGCAACATGTCAACATCCCAAAGCTATTTTTAAACCTGTCACTGGGGTATTAGGCCTAAGCTGGAGCAATGGTTAAAAAACAAAGTCAGATATGGTTTGCCTTTTGGAGGTTATTAACAAAAGGAATCTAAGAGAACTTTCAATGCTTTGCTTGGCTCAGACTCCAGTGAAGGCCTTAGCTGATCCTTGCAAGGATGTGTGTGTGTGTGTGTGTGTGTGTGTGTGTGTGTGTGTGTGTGTACATGTGTATGCATGTGCATTTTACAACTTCCAGTAAAATTGTATTAGGAAGATGAAATAAGTAAAACCCATGGTTTTGCCAGCAGGTGTCTGTCATATAGCATGATTTTCTGCTTCGTCTAGAGGGATAGAATTTTGGCTCTGACACCGGTGATCAATGCCCTTCATAGATACTTGCTGACAAGTTGTCTCTTACCCATGTGCTTACTAATGCTAGTTTGTCACCTCAGAGAACCAGGTAGGCATGGAGGAGGCAGATCAAACCGTAAGACTTTACACTTCTCTGGTTCCTTGTCCCGTGAGATGTGGAGACTTTTAGCAAATCAGAACAGTTCTTCAGCTGGGATACATTATTAAGGCTAGCTATAACAGGGAAACTTAAGGAAAGGGATACTTAGGAACTTTCTGTATTCTCTATTCCTTTTTTGTTGTTGTTGTTCTAAACCTAAAACTACTCTAAAAACCATTCATTAACCTAAAAACATTAAACTACTTCCATATTTTTTAGTAAATAAGTGCAGCTCCTGCCAGTTGCTGCCTCCCACTCTGACCATCACTCTGTCCCCTCTCCCTGAAAGGCTGTTGTTACTTTGTCTTAAGCAGAGGCAAACAGGCTGAGAAACCAAGAAGAGGTTTCAGTAGTGTCATGGGGCTAAAAAATAAAATAAAATTTTAAAAAATGACATTCGGGGATCATGAAGAAGGACTGATTCTTACAGATGTGCCCTTGCACATCACTTCTAATCAGTTCAAGGCCTGATCAGATTACAGTTATTCTAACCACATACCAGGTGCAGAAATGACCCCCTCTAGGGGACATAACCTCATCCCGTGCCTCAAATTATTACTGTGATTTTTCAGACACCTTTTCTACCATACGGTGAGAATAATTAAACATACAAAAAGACAAGAATCAACTAAAAATCAAGAAAAAATAGGTAGAAGAAACAAACCCATGGGATATTCAGATATTGGATATTAATGAAGTATCAATGAAACTATAATTAATATGAAATGAAATAACAAGAAATTTTTCAGCAGAGAACTGGAACCTATATAAAAAAACAAGTGAGGATTCTGAAACCAAAAACACAAAATATGCACTGCAAATACTAACCAAAAGAAAAGTGGGGAACTGATACCAGTGCCAGAAGCAAAGAAAACTTAAAGGCAGGAAGTAGAACTGGAGATGAGGAGGTATATTTCTTGAAAAGGAAAGGATTCATTCAACAGAAATATATGCATACCTACCTATCTTAAATCTGCATGAACCTAATAATATTCCCATGTCAAAACATACACAGCAAAATGTGGTAGAACTAAAACTGTCTTCATTCCTTTCAATGACTGTATACATGAAAATTCCAGAGAAATTTAAAATTAAACCAAGAGAATTAATAAGTGAATTTACCAAAAGACCAAAAGTAAAGTCAAATACAAAGATAATTGCATATCTACTTACAATAAAATTATAAATTGAAATTTGAAAAATCTATATATACAACAGCATCAGAACCATCAAACACTTAGCAATTAGCAATATAAATAGTAAAGATGTACAAAACTCCATATGGAAAATTATAAAACTCAAGAGACATTTGGACCTAAATAAGCAAAGATATATCACATTCTGGAATCAGAATGTTTAATATTGTAAAGATACCTATCCTTTCCAAATTAATCTATTGGTTTAAAGACATCTTAAATTGTAGCAGAGTTTTGTTGGTTTATGGTTAGGGTTGGGCTTTTTTTAATAAAAATTGGTTAATTAATACAAAAATTTGTGTGGAAATGCAAAAGGCTAAAAAAAGCCCAGGCACCTTTGAAGGGAAAAATGAAAGGTTCATGCAGCTGGATTATGACACAGGTTATTATAGAGCTATATAGTGGCATTGGGGCAATAATATAAATATAGCCTGATGGAAGAGAATCAAAAATCAAAAAAAGGCCTACATAAACAGATACTTAATTAATGACAGATATGCACTGGAGACAGAAAAACAGAGCATTCTTTCAAGTAAATTGTTCTAGGACAAGTGAATATCCATAAGATGAATATGAATCTTAACCTCCTGCTTCAAACCATTCACATTAATCAACTCTAAGGAGATTGTAGATCTAGATATAAAAGCTAAAGCCATCAAGTTAATGGAAGATAACAGGGGAAAATCTTTGTGGCTTTGGAGCAGGCAATAGTTTTCCAAAAAAAGCACAAAAGTTACTGTCCAAAAAGGAAGAAAAATGACAACTTGGGATGTATTAAAATTAGGAACTTGACACTATCAAAAAACAAAGGCAAGCCAGTTATGGTGGTGCATGCCTGTAATACCAGTTCTTGGCAGGCTGAGACAGGAGGATCACAGGTTCAAGTCCAGCCTCAACAACTCAGTGAGACTCTCAACAATGTAGCAAGACCTTATTTCAAAATGAAAAAAAAATAGACTAGGGGTGTAGCTCAGAGGTTGAATGCCCCTGGGTTCAATCCCCAGTGTCCTGTTCCACAAAAAAAAGGCAAACCACAAAGTACTGAGAAATTGCAATACATATAACTGATAAAGGTCCCATTTCCATTACATGCAAGGAACTCTTATGAATCAATGAAAGATACCAACCAATGAAAAATGGAAAACAATTAGAACAGTTATTACAAAAATTATATGAAAAAAATCCTAATGATGTTCTCTGATTCATCAGGAAAATACAAACTGAAACTGAAATGGGATGTCATAGGTATCTTAACTGTAAGAATGGCAGAAATTGGAAAGACTGATATCATTCTTTGGCAACGATACGGGGCAGCACTAAAACTCGTGTGTTTGCTATGGAAGTATAATTGGCATAAGCAATTATATATTTGTAAATATTTATTAAAGTTGGGCACATGCAAACCAGGCGTGGTGACGCATACCTATACTCCCATTACTTAGGAGGCTGAAACAGGAGGATCACAGGTTTGAGGACAACCTCAGCAATGTAGCAAGACTCTCAAAAACTTAGCAACACCCTGTCCCAAAGCAAAATTTTTTTTAAAAAAACAGGCTGAGGCTGTAGCTTGAAGGTACTTAGTTCAGTACCCAATAAATAAATAAATATATTAATTAATTAATGTTGAGTGATCTTATCTTATGAATAAATCTTATACTGGATCAAATCTTATGATCTAGTAATTGCACCCCCAGGCATAAATCTAATCAAAATGCATAAACATGTACTGAAAAGATACAGTGACACTGTTCTTATTGCCAAGAAAATAAAACAAATCAAGTGTCTGTCAATGGCAAATGAATAAACGAGCGCTTTCAAACAATAGCATTCTACGTCGCAATGAACACAAACTCCTACTGCAAACAGTATAAATGACATCACATCTGTAATGTGGAGTGAAAGAAGCCAGGCAGATATAGTCCCATTCTTTTTTTTTTTTTTTTTGTGGTACTGAGGATTGAACCCAGGGGCATTCTGCCTCCAAGCTACACCCCCAGCCCTATTTTTTATTCTTTATTTTGAAACCAGGTCTCACTAAGTTGTGGAGTGCCTCACTAGGTAGCTGAGGTTGGCCAAGAACCCAGATCCTCCAGTCTCAGTCTCCCAAATGCTGGGATTACAAGCGTGCACCACCACGCCCGGCTGTCCCATTCTTTTTTAATTTAAATTTACTTTTTACCTGATACATAGAAACCTAAAAATTGTACCTATTTATAGAGTAACATGCAATGTTTTGATACATATATATGTTGTGTAACATCTAAATCAGGGAAAACATATCTATCTCCTCGAATATTTATCATGTACTTATGGTGGAAATCTTTCTTCCAGATTTTTGATATATATATATATATATATATATATATATATATATATATATATATATATACATATATATATACACACATACATACAATATCATCATCTATAGTCACACTATTGTTCAAGAGCACAGCAGAACTTACTCTTACCTATCCATAACTAAGAACCCGTTGATCAACCTTCCCCTACCTATCCATCCCTCCCTCCCTCCTTCCCTTCCCAGACTGTTAACCAGCATCCTCTCAACTTCTCTGAGATCCACTTCTTTATATCCCATATGTGAGCGAGATCGTGTGATAGTTGTCTTTCATAAGATAGCATAATAACCTGCAGCTCTGTCCATGCTGTTGCAAACAACAGGATTCCATTCATTTTTATGGCTCAATGGCATTCCACTGCGCATGTGCGTCACATTTTCTTGTTCCATTCACCCATTAATGGGCACTTAGGTTGTGTCCAAACCCTTGCTATTATGAATAGTGCTGCAATAAACCTGGGAATGCACATGTCTCTTAGACATATTGATTTCATTTCCTTTGGACATATACCCAACAGTGTGATTGCTGGGTCATGGTAGTTCGGTTTTTAATTTTTTGAGGAATTATTGTCCTATTTCCCATAAGGGCTGTACTAATTTACATTCCAACAGTGTGCAAGTGGTCCCTTTTCCCCACATCCTTGCTAGCATTTCTTACCTTTTTTTTTTTCTTTTTGATAATAGCCATTCTTCCTGGAGTCCATTTTAACGTTTGTTTATTTATTTTGGTATTGAGTTTTTAAATTCCTTGTATATTCTCTTATGGGATGGATAGTGTGTATATATTTTCTTCTGTTCTGTAAATTATCTTTTCACTCTGTTAATTGCTTTCTTTGCTGTGCAGAAGCTTCTTAGTTTTATGTAATCCCATTGTCTGGTTTTGCTTTTGTTTCCTGTGCTTTTGAGGTCTTGTCCAAAAATTCTTTGCTTGCTCCAACATCTTGAAGCATTTCCCCTATATTTTCTTATAGTAATTACAGAGTTCCAGGTCTTACATTAAAATTCTTCATCCCTTTTGAGTTGATTTTTGTAACTGGTGAGTGGTAGAAGTTCAGTTTCATTCATCTACATGTGAATATCTAAATTTTCTTGGCACCATTCACAAAAAAACTGTCCTTTCTCTAATAACTATTATTCATATCTTTGTCAAAAATTAGTTGACTGTAGATGCATGGGTTTTATTTTAGGATCTCTATTCTCTTCCACTGTCCTATGTGTCTGTTTTTATGCCAATATCATGCTGTTTTGATTACTATGGCTTTGTAGTATATTTTGAAGTCAGGTAGTGTAATGCCTTCTGGTTTGTTCATTTTTTCCTCAAGATTGTTTGGACTAGTCAGGATTTTTATGGTTCAATACATATTTTATGTTTCTTTTTAATTCTCTGAAAATGTCATTAATATTTTAATAGAGATTTTATTGGATCTATAAATTACTTTGGGTTGTATGGACATTTTAACACTATTGAACCTCAAGTTCCTGAACATGGGATATATTTTCATTTTATGTGTATGTGAGTGTTTTCCTCTTAAATTTCTTTCATGTAGTTTTCATTGTAGAGATCATTCACCACTTTAGTTAAATTTATTCCTCTATATTTTTTAGCCATTTCAAATGGTATTGCTTTCTTGATTTCTCTTTCAGATATTTTGCTGGTGGCATATAGCAATATTACTGACTTTTGTATGTTGAGTTTGAATTGTGAAACTTTACTGGATTCATTTATTAGTTCTAATAGTTTTTAGTGAAGTCTTCAGGCTTTTCTATATATAAGATCTTATCATCTGTAAACTAACAATTTTACTTCCTCTTTTCCAATTTGGACGCCCTTTATATTTCTTCTGCCTGATTTCTCTGGCTAGGACTTCCAGTATTATATTGAATAAAAATTGTGAAAGTGAGCATCCTGTCTTCTTCTAGATCTTAGAGAGAAATATTTCAGCTATTCCCCATTCAGTATGATGGCAGCTGTTGAGTTATCATCTATGGCCTTTATTATGTTGAGGTATGTTCTTTTTATTCCTACTTTGTTCAGAGATTTTTTTAAAAACCATAAAACAATGTTAAATTGTATCAAGTATCTTTTCTGCATCTATTGAGATAATCACATGGCATTTGTCCTTTTTTAAAACCATAAAACAATGTTAAATTGTATCAAGTATCTTTTCTGCATCTATTGAGATAATCACATGGCATTTGTTCTTCCCTAGTTGGTGGGGTACATCATGTTTATTGATTTATGTTTGGTAAACCTCCTTGCATCCCTGGAATAAATACCACTTGATCATGGTGAATAATCTTTTCAATGTGCTACTAGATCCAGTTTGTAGTATTTTCTTAAGGATTTTTGCATCTATGTTCATTAAGGATACTGGCCTATTGTTTTCTTGGTTGTTGTTGTTGTATCCTTGTTTGGTTTTGGTATCCCAGTAACATTGGCTTAATTGAGTAAGTTTAAAATAATTCCTTCCTCTTGAATTTTGGGGAGTAATTTAAGAAGAATCAATGTTAATTCTTCTTTAAATGTTTGGTAGAATTCTGCAGTGAAATCATCTAGTTCTTAGCTTTTCTTTAATGAAAGACGTTTTTATTACTCATTCAATATGTTTACTCATTATTAGTCTGTTCAAGCATTCTGCTGTCGTTTATTATTATTTAATCTTAGTAAGATGTATGCATCCAGAAATGTGTCCATTTATTCCAGTTTATAAAATTTGTTGGCATATAGTTGATCATAATAGTCTCAATGAGCCTTTGTATTTCTGATATCAGTTGTAGCATCTCCCTTTTCATCTATGACTTTATTTGAGCCTTCTCTTTTTTCCTTAGTGTAGTTAAGTATTTGTCAAATTTATCTTTTCAAATAACCAGCTCTTCATTTCATGGATCTTTTGTAAATTTTTAAGTCTCTGTTTCATTTATTTCTACTCTGAACTATTATTTCTTTTCTTATGCTAATTTTGAGTTGTACTTGTTCTTGATTCTCTAGTTCCTTGAGATATGATAGATTGCTTTTTCAGATATTTCTTTTTTTCTTTCTTTCTTTCTTTTTTTTTTGTACTGTGGTTTGAACCCAGAGGCATTCTACCTTTGATATATACCCCTAACCCCCTTTATCTTTAAACATTGTCTCACTAGGTTGCTGAAAGTCTTGCTAAGTTGCTGAGACTGGCTTTGAACCGGCAATCCTCCGTCTCAGCCTCCCAAGTACTGAGATTATAGGCATATGCCACCACACCCAGCCCTTCTGCTTTTTTGATGTAGATGTTGATTACTATGAACTTCCCTTTTAGTACTGTTTTTGGTATATTCCATAGTTTTGGGTATATTGTAGCTTCATTTTCATTTGTTTCAGGAAATTTTTATATTTTCTTCTTGAATTCTTCTTTGATCCAATGATTGTTCAAGAGTAAGCTGTTTAATTTCCATGTATCTCTATAGTTTCCAAAGTTTTTCTTGCTAGTAATTTCTAGTTCTCTATATTGTGATCAGGAAAGATACTCAAGGTGACATCAATTTTTTAAAAATTTGTTGAGACTTCTTTTGTGGCCTATCATATGATTTGCCCTGAAAAAAAAGTTCTAAGTGCTATGAAGGTTGTACATTATGCAGTTGTCGATGTTTGTTAGCTCCTCTTGGTCTATAGTACAAACTAACTCTATTTTGTGTGTGTGTGGGGGGGTACTGGGGATTGAACCCAGGGGCATTCTACCGCTGAACTACACCTCCCGCCCCATTTTATTTTATTTTTCAGAGTCTCACTATTTGTTGAGGCTATCCTCGAACTCCTCAAACTCGAACATCCTCCTGTCTCAGCCTCCTGAGTACTGGAATTATAGTGTACATCACCATGCCCAGCTCACTCTGCTATTTCTTTGTTGAATTTCTGTCTGGATGATTTGTCCATTGCTGAAAATCTGGGTTTCAGTCTTCTACTGTTGTAGAAATACAAAAGTACTTCTCTCTCCTCAGCTTAGAGTATTGGAATGTGGTGGTAACTTGTAAGAGATGAAGCCTACTGGGTGGTTCTAGGTCACTGGGACATGCCCTCAAGGGAGACTGTGAGATGCCCTGTGGATCTCTTCCTCTTTTTTACTTCCTGACCACTGTAAGACAAGCAGCTTGATCCACGATGAGCTCCCCACAACGACTTTCTGCCTCACTGCAGGTGGAGACAAGTGTGGAAGAATAACAAGTTAATGTTAAATACTTGTCAAAATAGAAATGATACAACTTTCAAAATGGGAGAAAGCAAAAAATGAAAAAGGTAAAGTATTATTAGGTTGAACCATCTAGAATTAATCAACTATTTGACCTACAAAAACAACATTCAATATAGTCCAACCTAACAGGAAAAGCTCATAGACTGCTAACTGGGTATGGGTAGAAGTCACAGAATATCATTTAAAGACAACAAACCAAACAAGAGAAGTCTATATGAAGTAAAAGAGACTAAGAATATTATTAAAGGTACTAGTATAAAGGTAACTACTACAAAGCAACCACAAATCTTGCTAATGAACAAAGTAATTTTAGAGCAAATAGATAATAAATATAACTCATATACATTTATACCTAAAAAAATCACTCAGGAATATAATGTAAAATAATATTACATACTTGAGATCATGCTTATCCGTCTTATCATTAAATATGATTATGCTGAACTCACCTTGAAAGAAAATGATTTTCATACCGGCTCATGAAGGGAAACCCAATTCTTCACTATGTACCAGAGGAACACACGAAACAAAACTGTTCAGAGGGCTGTAATTTAACAAAGGCAGAGACACAGTTGTACCAAGTGTGTGTGAACAAGAAGAAAATGAGCGTAGAGATCCTAAGAACAGGCAAGTCCAAATCCAGTGACCTGACAATCAAATACAGCACGTGGTCCTTGATTGGATATGGATCAGAAAGGAAAAATAAAAGCTAAAAAGGACATTTTAGTACGATTGGGCAATACTAAATTTACTGTGCACCCCATACTAGATAATAAATAGCATCGTATTGGTGTTCTATTGATTTAATGTGACAGCATTTTAATTGTGTAGGAGCATGTCTTCAACCTTGGAATGATGGATCTTAAATGTAAGCACACATCACAGTCGCCTGGAGGGTTTGTTAAAAACACAGATCATGTCCCTCCGCCATACCCACACCTTCTCTCCCAACCTCTCAGCTTTTGATTCCAGAGGTCTGGGTCAGGGAGCACTCCATAATTTGCATGAGCTGGATCTGACATCCTCCCTTGATGCAGAGGAGCTTGTGGATGGCAGAGCAGAGGAGAAGCCCTGAGCCAGCAACTGGCTGCAGAGCCATCCAAAGACAGTGCTTTTGGCGGAGTGATTATTTTTCCCTCCATTATTTTTCCCTGATTATAAATTTTAATTTTTTCCACAAACTCTTTAGATAATGAAATAGATTGATAAAATTTAAATATTAGTCTTCTGTGTGAATGATGGAGCCACATCTGAACCAGGTGCACCTGATTACTGTTCTTCCAGGTCAAGAACTGGTGCCGAGAATGAAGTGCTGCACACAGCAGAGCGCTTTTGCAGCTGCTTCTGGGTGAGAACGGATGTGATCTGACCAGTCACATTGTCTTCCCAAATCCTAGCATGGTGCCAATCGTGCTGAGAACTGAACAAGTTTCTTGGCAATGACCTATAAACAGCTGCATTTGCAGAAGTGGAAAAGATGGCAGGAAACAGAAATCTTTTGCACAGAAATCCCTGTGACACCTCTGATTCTTCCTTTAGAACAAAAATTGAGAAGTCAAGTCATTAGATCTAACAAATAAGTATATTTTAAGGTTTTAAATAACTAATGCCATATCGTCCTCCAGAGAGTGTTGTACCACTTTATACCTCTAGTAGCAAAGGTTTAATGCAAAGACCTTAAAGAAAACAATGTTCACCTGGCAATGGTCCCTCATACACATCTGTCATTCAGCAGTCTGGAGGCAATGGATGACTGGTTCTATGTTGGGGATTTGGGTTTCCAGCCAGCCATCTCCTTTGTATTAGGAGAGACCCGATACAGGGAGATAAGACCAATAATCAAGTGTTCAAAGTCTATCTGTTTAAGTTATACTTACACAGTTTTCTCTCATTTTTTAAAAAGTCTCTGTGTTCATTACTATATATAATTTTGTTTATTGGGGTACATACTTGAATTTTTAAACAGAAGGTTTATTTCTTTGAATTTTCAATTATATTTCAAAACAGAATCATCTTTGGTATAAATTTTTTTAATTCTATTGTTTTGAGAAGGAAATAATCAATAATTTAATAAATTCTAAAGAATCCTTTCTCATTGAAGTAATTTTTTTACTACCCTCTGAACAAAAGGTAACGGTAAATGAAAATGTTGGTTAAGCTTGAATATTCTCTGTCAAATACAACGTGTGAAACACAAGCACATTTGTATGTATATATAGTTCTGATCTAGGAGGACATCACACTGAAGCCATAAATCCTGAGAAGCAGAGGTGAAAGCAGAACCATAATTCACAAATTTATTAATTTTCATCTACCCTGTTTATATTAATGAGAATTTTTTACTTTAGACAGGGATGTCTACTTGTTATTTTATTCCTTCTTTCTCTTTCACTTTGCAAAGAAGCATTCAGACTCTCATATTCTGCATCTTCGTCAGCTCCATATATACTCTCATTTAAAAAACTCCCAGAGAGATAGAATAAAATACTCTCAGCCTCCACCCATTCTGATACTGGTTTCCACCTCGGGAGCTCACAATGACCACAACCCAGTACTATATTTTCTGTTCCCATCATGTCAGTGCATCCAGAGGTCCTGTGCACTCTCTCATGTGTGCTCTGTTGCTAGCTCTCTACCTAGCTTCCATCCATCCATCCACCCATCCATTCATCCACCCATCCACCCATCTCTCTTTCTTCCCTCCCTCCAAATACGGCTTCTTTTCTTGCAACTGTCATAAAAATGATGACTAAAACAAAATAACTTTAGTTTTTCTGTAGCCAACTTCTTCCTCTAAAAGACTCAGACAATCCCTATCGCAGTTCCCTAAAGGCACACTGATGTCTCTCTCCCTTTTTGAAACAAAGCCTTTGTGTTACCTCTGTGAGTAGGGGGTCCCCTGAGTGGAGCCCCAGTTCCCCAAGTCCTTGTGCTGGAAAGAAAGAATTCAGACAAGACACCAGAGGAGTCTGTTAAATAAGCAAGAGGATTTATTGCAAGCAACAGTGCATCCTCAAAGGAGAACAAGGGTGGAGGATGAGAGAGGGTTAGAGACCAGGGGAAGAGGTGCTGGCACCTGCTTATATCCGATTTTAGTTCCCGATTCAGTACACTGACACCACTCAAAACAAGGACCCGTGTGGGATACGGCTGAAGTGAGATAAACGTTGCTTGTTCCCAGAAAAGTGGAAGAGGAATAAAAATCTTCATAAATTTTTAATCACGATACTCATGTTGAAAGTTAGAAGTGCTGATGAAAAAGTCAAATGGAGAGACTTAAGGAGGTACAACAGTACCTGGCATGTAGTGAACACTATTTAACCACCTGCTGCCCTCCCCTTCCTCTCCCTGCTTCTTCTTGTTATTATTATTTATTGTTATTTTGTGTTGGGAAGAAACAGTTTGATGATTTCTGCTCTGTTGCTCCCTCCTCATCTCATATCACCTTTCTTGTTCTTTTCTTTTCTTTTTTTTTCAAGAGGAGGAAAAGTTTATTTGGCTCATGGTTTCAGCGGTATAGTCTACAGTCAGCTGACTCCAACGTAGGCATTATGGTAGCATGGCATGGTGGAGGAGAGCTGAGCTCAACTCAATGGTAGCCAGAAGGAGGGAAGGAAGAAGGGAAGAGAGGAGGGAAGAAGGGAGGAAGATGGCGATGGTGAGCTCATATCGCCTTTCTGAAATTGACTATTTTAATGCAAATCAACCCAGTTTAATACATTCTGGAATTTTTGAAGAGTGTGCAGAAAAATAAATGTCTGAATAGCATGGTTCCTGTCCTCTGGGAGCTACAACTTCATTTGAAAGAGACATAATTTATCCCGGTTTGCCTTATGAAAGCATAGCCAAGAAAGGAAGCCAGTGACTAAAGGCAACTCACCAACACCCGAGAGAGAGGAAGAGAATGTCTAACGGTCTGAGGGGACCCAGGTTTAGGGAGACCTGAACCCAGCTATCTTCCCTTTTCCTATCAGCTCTCATAGGTTGCCCCTCCTCATCCCAGCGGCTTCACAATTTAAGGGCAGCAAGACATACGTGAGCTGTGGAGCACTGTTGGGGGTGGGGCTGAGTGAACCACAGAACTGAGCAGGCTGGCCATTGGTGGGTAGAACTTGGACTCAAAGATTTGAAAATGAGAATGGCCATCTATGCCATACAGGGTGGCCAAGGAGATTCTGATGTCCAAAAGGCCTAGAGGGGTCAGAAAGGGTGAGTTAGGTCTCCCTGCCTCTGGTGCAGGAAAATGGAAGGCAGGTGGGCTTTCTGAAAGAGTCACAGTAGAACTCATCTCCTAGCTTCTGTGATCAATGTATGTGGGTGGAAGGGGAAGGGGAAAATCTTAACCTCAACCTCCCCACTTCTTCCACGACCTGGGGTATCTCTGAATGATCACTGTTTAGGATCATGGTTTGAGTGGAGTTTGTCCCTTCTGAAACTCAGGTTGAAATTTAATGCCCATTCTGAAATATTCAAAAATAAGACCATTTGGGAATTTTAAGAGGTGATTAGGGGTCTGCCCTTATGCGTGGATTAAGCCATTTATGGAGTTCATGGATTAGTGAGCTATCTCAAGAGTGGTTCTGCACTAAAGGCCAGTTTGGCTAGGCCTTCCAGGAGTTGCCATACCATCTCTTACCAGGGGATGCCCTGCTTCAGGATTCTGCCAGCAAGGCCATCATCAGACACAACCCCTTCACCTTGGACAAGAGCTATGAGCCACAAAACATCTCCCTCTTTTTAAAATAACTTAATCTGTGGTATCATGATACTTGTATTAGAAAACAGGCTAGCATAGTGCTTCAACTACTGGAACTGAGGCCTGGTAACCCAATAAGGAAAACGAAAACCTTAGTAATTGTGAATAGTGGTATAATGAACATCAGAGTGCAGATATCTCTTCAGCATACAGATTTCATATTTTTTATATATATACCCAGGAGTGCAATTGCTGGATGATATGGTAGTTCTGTTTTCAACTTTTTTGAAACACCTCCATACTATTTTCCATAATGACTTCTACTTACATCCCCACCAACAGTGCATAAGGGCTCCCTCTCATTCACAGGTGCTAAGATCTGGAATCAACCTACATGCCTATCAAAGGATGAATGAAAAAAAAGGAAAATGAAGGATATATACACAAGGTACTACTATTCAACCTTTGAAAAGAAGGAAATCCTGTTATTTGCAGCAACATGAGTAAAGTGGGAGGATGTTATGTTAAGACAGTAAGTAAGCTAGGCAGAGAAAAACAAATACTGCATTCTCTCACTTATATATAAATCTTAAAAAGTCAAACTCATAGAAGTAGAGGGTTGAATGGTGGGGTGGGGTGGCATAGGGATGTTGAGCCAAGAGTATAAAATTTCATTTAGATGAGAGTAATAAGTTCCAGAGATCTACGTACCACTGTAGTTAGCAATAATATGTGGCACACTTGAAAATTGCAAAGAGAATAGATCTTGAGTTTTCTCGCCATTAAAAAAATGATAAATGTGTGAGGTGATGCATATGGTAATTTGCTTGATTTAATCATTTCATGATGTATAAAAACATGATATTGAACTCCATTAATATACATAATTTAAAAATAAAACAAAATTTAAAGAAAATAGCAACCTAAGCAAGGGCGCCTAGTAGTTAAGGAAGATGAAGCTGGACAGCCAGAAAACATGCTTAGGTAACACAGTGGCTGAAAGAATTAAATGAACGCCTGTATAAGACATACCAATAATAATAAGTGTTCTTAAGGAGACTCAAACACAGAAAACATGATCTTCAGAAACCAACCAAACAAAAATATTATGACTAAAATATTCAGTAGCTGTATTGAAATACCCAAGGGAATGACTTAGAAGATCAAGTTCAAGAAATATTTCTCAGCACAAAGCAGAAATATAAAAAAGATAGAAAGCATGAGAAAATTTTAAAGAAACTTATAGAACTGCTTTCAAAAAACTTTTCACTAGCCGGGCGTGGTGGCGCACGCTTGTAATCCCAGCATTCGGGAGGCTGAGACAGGAGGATCCGGGTTCGCGGCCAGCCTCAGCTACCTAGTGAGGCACTCCGCAACTTAGTGAGACTTGGTTTCAAAATAAAGAATAAAAAATAGGGCTGGGGGTATAGCTCGGAGGTAGAACGCCCCTGAGTTCAATCCCCAGTACCGCAAAAAAAAAAAAAAAAACTTTTCACTGCAACTCACATTAAAAAAAAAATTACATTGAAACTCTGTCCACAGAGGGTTGTAATGGAAATAAGAGTTTCATGAAACAACTCACCCTTACTCTGTTATGCACTCTGACATTTTCTGTTCTGTGCTGTTTCATTTTATAAAATGCTAGTCACCACGAGGTCAGGAATGGATCCATGAGACCTAGCATCCTAAGAATAAGAGTCCTAAAAAGAGAGGAAATTTCATTGAGTTAAGGAAAGGACTCTTCTAGTTTCATGATGGATTTAAAAGAAAACATTCACATATTCCTGAAACTTGCATCAAAATAAGACTGATCCAGAGTACTTGTTAAAAACACAGATTGTTGAGTATCAGACCAAACCCACTAAATCAGAGTTTTCAGGAGGATATAATATGTTTTTAACATATTTATTTAACCTTAAGAGATTTTTATCATCTGAAATATTTGGAAAAACATTTTACCTGTTTTAAACTCTTCAAACTTTAATGTATTACAAATTTCCTACAGTCTTGTTAAAATGCAGACTTTATTTGAGTAGTTCTGGGCTGGGTCTGTCCAAGAATGTGCATTTCCAACCAGCTCCTAAAAAAGTCAATGCTCCTGGTCCAAGGGCCAGGACTAAAATTATTTCCAGCTATAGTTAAAGATGAGATGCTTCCCAATTATTATTTTTTATGTGCAACACTAATACCAAAACCCGATCAAGAAGGAAAAATACGTATATACTAATCTCACTTAGCATGCAAAAATTTCAAATAAAACATTAGCGAGTCAAATGTACCCATCTATCAAAAGAGTAACATAGGCTCTGACCAAGAATATACACCAAGAATGCAAGGGTGTGTCAGTATTTCCCCTCAGTGTTGAGAAGGCTATCTACTTAATCCATTATGTCAATAAACGAGGTAGAAAAATTACACAATCAACAGAACCTGAAAAAGGCATTTAAAATAAAATAAATGACAAGACATTGACATTAATACTTCAAAGTACAAAAAGCAGGAAAAAAAACTACTTAAACATAAGATTACTTAGCAAATTTAACAAAAAATCATCCTTAATGATAAAAAACTAAAACAACCTGAATTTAAATTTAGAAACCATACAGAAATGCCTGCTATTATTACTTTTAATTTACCTTTCTTGGAAAATAAAGGAAATTCAGTGAGATAGAAAATATTAAAAATTGAGAAACTAAAGTAAGTCAGATTAAAAATACTAGACTGAATAAAAAGTAACATGACTAGGATATATACATACATGTACCTATACAAAGAAATAGATAGTTTTACTTTGATCTAGCATTAAAAGGAAAAATATTTCATTTATAATACAAACACAAAAACTATAAACACATTGAAATAGATTTAATCACAAGACTAGCTCTATTTTAACCAAAATAATAAAAATATTTTCAAAAGACAGGAAATAAGGTCTGAAGAAATAGAACATCATACCATTTTCTTGGACAGACAACCTTAATATCAAAACTCAATTTTGTCAAAACTAGCAAATAAATTCCAAGCATTTGCAATCAGAATACTAATACAATCTATTTTGTTTGGAATTTTTTAATAGAATAAAAATATTCAAGTTTATACATGAGATCCTGAAATAAGAAAAGCATGAAATGAGGATGCGTGTGAACTTGCCTTACCAGATACCGGCATCTTCCTCAGAATCTGCATCCCAGCATCAGTCGGGATGAGTGATCGTGTGGTGAGCAATGAATTGGTCCCCTTCTTGTGCCCTAACACAGCAGCACTTCATTTCTTACCTACAATGATTTGACAGGGGCCCATGTTACACAGTTACCTGGGAACTCAAGGGGACAGAGACCCATCGTCATGTAGCTGCCTCATTTGGAAGCTGAGGAATTGGGAGCAGGGAAAGACCACGTGGGGAATCTCTCCTCCCTCATTTCTACATCTCAAACTAGAAGTAACACACATCATTTCCACTCACAGTCGACGGACCTGAAGTAACCACAGGACTCTGCCTGATTGCAGGGTGGGGGAGGGGACTAGGAAAAGCAGGGAATCAGATGAAATATATCCATATATGTTAATTCATATAATGCCATATATATGGCATTGCTATTGGAATAGACAAAAGGCTCAGTAGAAAGACTTGTGAATGTAAATATTAAATCATGTATATTCGAAAATTTAGTCTTTGACAGGATAATGGTCTAATTCCCTAGGGAAATAAATGGAGCTGTTGAAACTAGCTGACTATATGAAAGAAAATAAGAGTAAACATTATTATTTATTTATTTATTTATCTGGGAATTGAACCCAGGGGTGTTCTCTCTCTGAGCTACACCTTCAATCCTATTTTGCCTTTTTTTTTAAATTTAGAAACAAGTCCTCCCTAAGTTGCTGAGGACCTCACTAAATTGCTGAGGCTGACCTCCAACCTGCGATCCTCCTGTCTTAGTCTCCCAAGTACTAGAATTACAGGAGTATACCACCACACTTAGCTTTCTATTTATATTCAATAATATAAAATAAAATAATAAACTGCAGGTGAATTAAAGACCTTAATGTGAAAGGTAAAGTAAAAAGCTACAAAGAAAATCTAGGAGGCTAAAAAAGAAAGCAAGAAGTTGAGGAGACTTTTAAAAATCAAGAATGGAAAACTCAAAAGCTATTAAAGCAAATATATGACTATGTAATTTTTTTTCAGTTTTGTGACAAATACATAAATTCAAGATTAAAATAATAACATTTTAAAATATTTAAAATATTCCTAATGGGCAAAGTGTTTGTACCCATAATACAAGGAATATTTTTTTTTTTAATGACTAGAAAGCAACCCAACAGAAAAAGAGGACAAGGAACATGAATAGAGAATTTATAGAAAGGGAAAAAAAGTAGAAAAAAATCCTAAAAGAAGTCAAACTCTCTAGTAGCTGAGAAAAATATACACTCTATAATAACAATAATATGATACTTTGTAGCCACTAACCAGACTTAAAAAGCTTAAAAGACTATTAATACCCATTACTGGAGTATATGTGGGGAAAAGGATATTTTTTTTTTTGACGGTACTGAGGATTGAACTCAAGGGCATTCTACCTCCAAGCTATACCCCCAGCCCTATTTTTTATTCTTTATTTTGAAACAGGGTCTCACTAAGTTGCGGAGAGCCTCACTAGGTAACTGAGGCTGGCCTCGAACCCTGATCCTCCGGTCTCAGTCTCCCAAATGCTGGGATTACAAGCATGTGCCACCATGCCCAGCTTGGAAAAGGATATTCTAATTGTTAGTGAAATGTAAAATAATGTTACATTCTTTTAGGAAGGCAATCTGTCAACACTAAAGTATAAATAGAAACGTGGAACATCTACATACCTGCATATAGATATATATTATAATCATATAAATGTTAATATAAGTATATTAATATTATTTATAATATAAATATGATGACTATTACAAATTACCTAGCAATTCTACTTGGAATCTATCCCATAGAAAGAAAACTAATATTAGAGGCTGAGGACATAGCTCAGTGGAACATGAATAGAGAATTTATAGAAAGGGTTCCATTCCTTACAGAAAAAGAAAGAAAGAAAGAGAGAGAGAAGAGGGAAGGAAGAAAGAAAATAAGGAAGGAAGGAAAAGAAGGACAAAAGAAAGCATCAGGCTTTGGAGACGGAGACGGATTTAAAGAATATTTATTATCCATTGTCTTTAGGAGCAAAAGGCTAAAAACAAAAATGACATTTTTATGAATACAAAAAAAATCACTGTAAAAATTATGGTGCATCTATACCACAATAATAATTTTTATTGTCTATATCACTATTGCATTTATTATTTCCATTTTTCATTGCTGCATACTTAAATTTAAAGACACTATCACAACAGATTCTATAAAAATGGAAAGTCGTTAGCTAAAATGCTACTACATACCTATCATAAATTTTGAATTTTATTTTCCCTTTGGCATACTTTTGAAGGTGACAGAAGAAATATTAGAAATGTGATAATCACTTTTAACCATTTAAAAGAATGATTTAATCCACACCTCTTGGCTCCAAAGCATTTGAACAACATTTTGAGTGAGTAAAACAAAATGCAGACAGCAGTGCGAGTTCCTGTATTTGCATTTAAGGCGTGAGTATTATGAGTGTTTGTATTTCTGTTTAGCTAGAGACAGCCTGGATTTCCACCACTTTGTCAACAGGATTTACTCTGAGATGGTGCTCCTGTGTTGTGTGTCAAGGAAGGAGTTCAATGAGAAGGGGAGCCAAGAAACAAAAGGATAAGGAAAAAATATCAGCTCTGGACGAAAATAGCACGCATAGGCTCTCAGCTGTACATTTGTGAAAAGTTATCCCTGGGTGGGAAAGAAAGACTACTTTCAGAAGGAACAATGGCAGAGAAGTTTCCTGCTCAGCTTGTGTGAATTAAAGGCACCTTCTGCTACTGTAGGGCTAAGGCCTTTTGGTTTCTTTAATTGTGAGTCGTTTGTGAGTATGTTTTGTCTTTCTTGAAAAAGAAATCACCTTTAGCAAGTCACCAATCACCCCTGGCATATGGCTACTAGCCATGAAGAACCTGGAGCATGAAGGACAGCCGCCCCGGCCTGCCTCTTCAATGCATCAGGGCGAGGTGTGCAGAGCCGGGGAGGCCTTTGGGTGTTACTCTAAAGCTGCCTTCGTGGGACTTTAACCAGAGTGACATGGTTTGACTTATAAAACCTCTGCCTGGAATATTCTCCTCCCTTTCATTTCAGCGGCTTCCCATCCTAACTCAGGCTTCTTCATGGGTCAGATTTTTCTACTCTCTACCTAGATTCTGCTCATTGTCTGGGCAAGGTGTCCGGGCCTAAACCCTTTCTCATCATAGTCCTGCCCGTTTTGTGTAGCTAAGTGCCTTTTTCTCCCTCTCTAGATTGTAAATGCCTGTCTCTTCCATCCCCCTTCCCTCTCCCAGCTCTGTGAGCTGGTGGAAGCAGCGATGAGATACTAGATGAAGACACACATCCTCCCACAGACAGCACAGACTGCACTGCCGCTCCAATCAGGGAGCGCTAGGCTGTTAGCTCCAAAGCCTCGCTGGAGTGTTCTCTGCAGGGCTTAGGGATTTTAGTGATGCCTGGGAGAACCAGGCAGAAGTGAAATGTGGCTCCTTCCTATGGCGCTGAAACCTCAGTCTCCCACAAAACCAGCAGCACTCCCGGTCCCCGCGAGGAGGTTCGATTTTAGCCGGCCAGAGTCCCTACAATAAAATGTTCAGCCTTCAAGTGCCTCTTTGGAGATGCTCTGCGCGCTGGCCAGACTAGTGCGCTGGCTCTGCTCTCCGGAGGGCGCGGGCGTCCTCAGTCAACCCAACCTAAAGTCCCCTCCTGCGTCCAGGGTTTCCAAGTCTTCATCTTGAAAGAGGGTGACAGAGGGGTGGATGGGATCCCGGAAGACTCCAAGGGTTCTCATTCCACCTGGAATCACCCCCTCAGAACTCAGCCCAACTCAGCCTCTCCCAGCTGTGCGGGTTTTGAAATTGCCTCGGACTGGGAGAGAAGACCTCAAAGTCCGCCAGGGGCGAGGCAAGAGTCGGGATAGAAGAAGGCAGGCTGGCCTGCCTTTCAGTCCCTATGCAAACCTGGAAGGGTAGTAGGATGGAGAGACCTCGATGCCACTCCGGCCCCACGCTGGCTCGCAGCCTGGGCGGCGCGGAGGAGACTGCCAGCTCCCCGGGGCGACGAACCCGAGTCTGCAGTGGGTGCTGGCCGCGAGCCCAGAACCGCGCGTTTGGGAGACACGCAGGCTTAAGGGTGGCTCCTGCACTCCCCAAGCTTCGCAGGGGCGCTCAGCCCAGACCCCAGTACCCGCGGGGAGGCTTATCGGCTGAAGCTTTTCCTAGAACAAGTAACCAAGTCACCAGGTTGTTTGGGGGTGGAGGGGAGGTCCCAGAAGCGTAGAGCCTACCCGTGCTCCCTAGGGGAATTAGCTTGCCAGGGAAAGGAGCTAGATATTGGGGGTCTGGGGAGTGGGGTCCTAAACAGGACCTCGGGAAAGTTGTTTTCCGGACCCTTGAAACCTGAGTCGTCAACCTTTTGCTTGTCGGTAGCAGCCAGAGCGAACCTGCGGCGCTCTCCTGCTGGAGTGTGGCTGGGAGCGCAGCGCTGGCACCGCGCCCTCGCACTTGCTGGACAGATTACCACGGCCATAGTCAGGCGCCTCTGCGAAAGTGTCGCAAGGCTCCTGGCTGCCTCCCTAGAAGGCGGTTCTCCTCCTCTCCAGCTGTTTCCCAAACCCTTTCTTTCCTCCAGCATCCCTGGTGCAACTGTGGTTCCAGCTGCGGACCCCATCTGGCTGAGTTACGCCGGGGCCACCTACCGCCCCCTCGTGGAGTGCAGGGGCGTCGGGTTTGCAGACGCCCACAGCAGGTAGCGAGCAGCCAGAGGCGTGGTGGCTGCGGCGGCGGGTGGAGTGAGACAGTTGCCAACAGCTGGCGCAGCTGCTGCTGCGCTGCGCACCGGGCCTGGCGAGTGCGCAGCCCAGGTACTGCCCCTTCCCAGTGACGTCTCTGCAGCGGGTTATAAAAGCCTCGCGAACAGCCTGCCGAGGTTCTGCTAACTCCCGAGCCGAGCAGGACCCAAGCCAAGAGGCGCCTGCGAAGCTGCAGGCGGCAAGAGCGGCGGCTTCAGCGAACACGAAGGAAAAATCTCCAGCTGGATACGGGGCCCCAGAATCCCGGCCATAGAATCAGAACTTTTACAGGTAGCGCTGTGGCCGGCCCTCTTTTCCTCCCAAGTCTTCTCGCAGCACAGGGCTTTGCCTTTCCCGCCGCAGGAAGGAGGGATGGGAGTTGCAAACGCAGCAGGTGCAAAAAGGCGGAGTTCTCTTGCTTACTAGAACCGGGACCGGTGGAACTGCTTTTCCCTTTACAATTTGACGCAGAAGAGACGCTGTACCCAGATTCTGAACTCAAGTGCTTCCTGAAGCTTGAAAGTGGAGGAATTCAGAGACATCAGGGGCAGGGAGACAGGGCAGCCAGAAGCATTTATCCTCTGAGCTCCAAGTCTCCTGCTTGCAAGGAGAGTTCTGCCCGGAAAGAGACTTCCTCCCTCCTGCCTGGCTTAAGCAGGACCCGAGCCTCTTGTCACAGGACCCTGCTGCGACAGGAAAGGTGTGCAGAAGGCCTCTACCTCGCTACAGAATGGATAACGTCCTCCCGGTCGACTCAGATCTCTTCCCAAACATCTCCACCAACACGTCGGAACCCAACCAGTTCGTGCAGCCGGCCTGGCAAATAGTCCTTTGGGCAGCCGCCTACACGGTCATCGTGGTGACCTCTGTGGTAGGCAATGTGGTGGTGATGTGGATCATCTTGGCCCACAAGAGAATGAGGACGGTGACCAACTACTTTCTGGTGAACCTGGCCTTCGCCGAGGCCTCCATGGCGGCCTTCAATACGGTGGTGAACTTCACCTACGCGGTCCACAACGAGTGGTACTACGGCCTGTTCTACTGCAAGTTCCACAACTTCTTCCCCATCGCGGCTGTCTTCGCCAGCATCTACTCCATGACAGCCGTGGCCTTCGACAGGTGAGCTTGTGCCCTGTGGAAGTGAGAAAGTGTCTGTCCATTGAGGGCCAAGACTTTGCTGTGGAGGTTTGGGGCTGGTTGGGGTATGGTCCCAGGGGAAGATTGGCACCTATGCCCTGGGGCTCTTACTGGCTGCCAATGGAACCATTGTGTTGGTGGAGACCTTTATCTTTGTATTTCAGCCTTCTTCCCCACCCCCCTTTTCTTACCCATCACCTTTCTTTCAACACATGCTCACATTTTCTTAATTTAACTTCTCTTTCTTCATCCACTCATTGCCCTGTTGCTTTCAACTCCTGTTCTGCTCTTTTGCATATATTCCTTCTCTCCTCTACCTGGAAGCCTGAAGTGGATAGCCAGGTGTTGGCCAAGGGACTAGCCTTGGACTGGAGCTTTGTAACTTCCTCCAGGCCTGCAATTCTGCTTGGGCAGCTTCATGTTTCTTTTGTGTTCTGGGTACACCTAAAAGTCCTCCCTTTTCACTTTTTCCTGAAGATTTAGGTACTTTCTGTTCTCATTTCAACTCTCCGGTATTGTTTGCATGTGAGGAGAATTACATCAGAATCATAAAATGCCCCAGATTCTAATCAAGCTTCCTCTCTGCTGTTTCAAGTCCTCATTCAGAAGTGAGAGCCATGCTGTTCCTAGGAACCTCTACAGACAGGGACCCAGGAAGCTTGCCTTGGGACGATCTATAAATCCCTCTTGCTATGGAAGTCAGTGTTTTGGGCCTGTCTGTAGCCATAGAAAAACATGCTTAGCAAAAACAATTGAGAGCCCTGCGTTTCCTGAAACCAACAGGGTTAGGGTTCAGAAGCTGATTGAAAGTGAAAAGGTTGGCATTTTCAAACACTGAGGCTGGAATGAATGACTCTTCAGGTGGCGTGATGGAAAATTAACTATTGGAGCACAGCTTCACGGGTGTTGACTTTTTGTGTGGGTGTCCTGGGTCTCTAATGTATGTGTCTACACGGGCGTAGGTGTCGAATGTTTACCATGGAGGTGGAGGTATGTTTAAAACACCTGCCACTGTGATTTTACGATGGATTCTTTTGCTGTCCTGGCTCAATGAATGTGAGAAACCCAAACAAGAAGCTAGGAGAAAACTATTTTTTAAAATTCCCAAACTACTTACCCCTTTTACATTAAGATGATTTATGATTTGCAGTTGATTTGTAGTCTTTTTCAGCTTCTATGGCCAGCAACTCCTTTTAAAACCAGAAAAGTCCATATTTTCACCTTTTAAAGTGGTGTCCAAATGCTAAATTTGTGAACTTCACACAAACCTCCTTTTATGCAACTCTTACATGCTTGATAGGTTGTGTGTAAAACAAGTTGTGGTGAATCAATTTGTATTATAGGCAGCAGATAAACTGATTACCCAAAGTGGTAGTGAAATGAATAGTTTTATAAATTTATCTTTTATGCTCTTCTGGTCTTCAGATATTCAGTTTGATGAAAGTGAGGTACACCTGTAAATCTTCCTGTGTGGACTTGCTCTTTTACAGCAGCTTCCATAAACTTAAAGAAGAAAAGAAAAATTCAAAGCATGCTACATAACCACATATCAGTGCAATGAAATGTGATATTATTTCAGCCTTATATAGGTGGACCCTGAACTAGAGGATAAGTAGGTGTTTTTTACTGCATTGGAGCCTTGCCTGAGCCTAGGGAGACCTGTCAGTCAGTACGAGCTGCAGCATTGAGCAGCTGATGGACAGCTCCCTTTGGCGTACACGGGAGCATGTTCCACAGCCCTGCTCTTTCCTCTAGAATTTAGATTAGGGGGTGGGAGTCGAGATCAGGATGCTCACTGTGCATGGGGCTGGAAGCTAGATTTGGGCTTTGCTGTTGTTTTTCTCTAGGTAAATCATAACAAGTTTCTTGTGACACCTGAGATCAGTAGGTGTCAAGTGCCAGAGTTGGAGAAATTATAGCAACAAGAAATGTCCCTGTGTTTCTAATGTGCAGTCATGGACCAGAGAGGCTCAATGGCGTGCTCAAGGTTAGAGTTCAGGTTACAGTTAGGATTGGAGCTTCAGACCTCGGTCTCCACGTCCCTTGTGTGCTCTTTCTGGTTTTCCCTGCTCAGCCTGTGAGCATACCTTGCATTCATCTCCTCAAGCGCCCTGATTAACGTGTCTCCTGCCGCCGGTGTGGTCATTCATCCTCCCTCAAGATTGTTGTCGAAAGGAAGGGACCTTAAGCTCCCTCTAGATGAATTGTCTCTCCTTTCTCCAATGTGGAAATGCAGACTTACAGGAAGTGTTAAATTATCTCTTTGTATGTTCTTTGAATTTTTAATGGACAACCTTTGAATCAAATCTTTAAAAAAGAAATAACAATGGGGTTTTCCTGATTGTAAAATTAAATCTTATTCATTGTAAAAACTTGGGAAATATGAGGAGTATAGATAACAAAAATTCAAATCAACCATTACCTCACCATCCAAAAATAACACCAGTTAAAATTAGAATTTCTGTTTTATGAATATTACACTACATAATTGAGGTCAGTTTCTGTATAATTTTGTAACTCACTTTTTTCCATTGATGTTAATGGAAAGCATTAATAACTTTTCCTATGTTATTAAAAAGTCTTCAGAAATATAGCCTTAATGGCTTGATATTATTCCATTTTATGAATGTGCTATTATTTATTTAACCATTCCCCTACTGTTCAGTATTTAGTGATTTCTAATTTTTTTGCTATTATGATTAATGCTATAATGGACATTTCTATATAATTTTGTTTTTCTTTCTTGACTATTGCCTTAGAATAGAGTCCCAAAAGTAGAATTATTGAAACAAATGAAATACAATCTTTAAAAAAAACTATTCCTCCTGTTTTAAAAAGACCATGCTCCCTCGGGAGAGCAAGGAACATGTCTGTTCTGTTTTGTTCGTTTTGATATCCTTGACACAAAGCAGAGTGCTTGACAACTAACAGTCACCTACATGTTTATTGGATATGTGAATGAATAATAAATAACACATGTTCCTAGAAGAACATGTGGGAAATACATGAGATTATGAGGAAAATATTGAAATTACTTTAAAATCCCATTGGTGATAGTTAACCAGTTAAAATTATTGAATTCTGGTTTATAAGTACTTCTTATCTGTGCCACAGATAGTCATTAACACTTCTAAGAGTAGATTTTAGATCATAATAAAAGCAGTTTCAACAGCAGACTCTTTGGTTCTTCGTGTTTTGGTTTTTGTAAGGCTTTCATTGTTGTTATTATTGCTCTGTGACATTATAGCATGGGTATTTTCTTTTTTTTTATAGCATGGGTATTTTCCCTGTCACAAAACATTTTTAAACAGGATGTTTTATTGGATTCATTATATTATGTAGCTATAATAATTTATTTAACCATTCCTCCATTTTATATGTAAATTGTTTTAATTTGTTATTTTTACAAGTAACTTTGAAATTAATGTCCTAGACATAAATCTTTGAGAGCATCTCTGCTACTTTCCTTAGAAAAAACTCCTTAAAATGGAATTATTGGATCAAACTATCTTGCTAAAATTTGCCAAATTTCCTTCTAGAACTAAAATGTAAAAAAAAAAAAAAAACCTTCAGTTTCAGGCTGCAGTACTAACTTAATGTTTCCTACAGTCTTTTCATAAGTGAGGAGTGGGAAGAGAGAGAAAGAGAAAAGATCTCCTTCAGAAGGAATACTTGTTTGAAGGCAGTGGTTACCTAGAATTAAAAAAAGGTTCAGAGACAAGTGTAGCTAAATAAGATCTGGTCTACATCTTGTCAAACTCCAACAAACACCAGAAATCTTACCTTTTGAAGTGTTGTAATTTCTCACACCTAAAATTTGAAAAAATTCTTTGTACTGTAAAAACTTAAAGTATGTGTGATGCTTCGTGAAATTTGAAAATGGTTTATATTGAGAGGTAATGCCCTCAATTCACAGGGTCTGGTGATGAGGCTGATTTTTAGGTGGAGCAGAAAAAGGGATCTGAAAGAAGTTGAAGGGGCAACAATCAAGGAACCTAACTTGGAACTGTACACATACACCAGGAAGCTTGAGAAGGCAGTGGCCTGGTGTCCGGCTCCCTCTGCAGGGGCAGGTATAATTGCCATGAGTCAAAAGGCCAAGGTTGCTCACTACTCAGGATGGTTCTGGATATGTTGTACTTGAGTAGAAGGAAACATTCAAATAGAGATTGTCTCTGGACAATGTGAGATATGACCAGGACCAAAAATATAGTTGCCCAGTGTTTCAGGCAGCATTCTTGCCTGTGTGATCCAACCCCTGATATACATACAACTTCAAGGGAGAAAGATTCACTTGCTTATGAGTCTGGGGATTTTAATCCTTATATAGAGCCCATTCATGTTGGCTCCAAGCCAGAGCTATAGGTCCTTAGGGTATGGTGGTGGGAAGCAGAGGGGGCGAAGGGGGCAAGGGCAAGGGACATATATAGCCTCCAAGGCTACACCCCAGGGACCCACCTCTGAGCTTGGCTTTCTGCAGAACACAAGGTCCAAGGGATATTTTGCATGCAAACCATAACAATTGAAAACAAAAAATGGAATGAGCTCTCTGAGAAACCAAAAGAGGAAACCAGAACAGAGATACACAAATGACAAAAACTCTGCCCACTGATCTCTGGTGTCCATTTACACCCAGCTTCTCAGGTCTCTACTGGACCTGCAGTCAGTCCTTGACACTTACCTTGGTGACTGGACCTGGATGCTTGTGTCTAAGGTCAGTCCTTCCCCACCTCATCCAGAGACAGGATGGAGACTCCATCTTTTGCACTATTTTAGACGGGCCTGGAAACCCATGATGAAGTGTGCGTGTGATGCCGAGAATGGCCATTCACTAGAAGCTTGTCCATCAAAACTGGCTCTGTCTGTTCCAATCAGGAACCACATATGTGAGTGATGATGTGGATCAAACTTGAGTTCGTTGCAGCTCATGTGGGCATTTAGGTTTTAGGATCTTCCCTTGAGAGCTTCAATGCCTACCTCTTCTCTTAAGCTGTTCCAATACACTGGCCACATCCTCTCTCAACTCCTGGGAGCCTCCAGTATCCTCAGTGGCCAAGGCTGTTTTGTTTTTAACTGGCAGGAACATGGGTTACATTTGGGTGACAATAAAGAGCAACTTGCAATGTAAATGCACAGGAGGGAGAAACACACTTAAACTTAGAAAAAATATTCAGTCCATTAAGGGATGATGTTCCCAAGGCAAGGTGATATTTCCTAACTCAGGGCTTTGTGTCTTCCCTCAACGGGCTTATGCTATATGTTAGGAAAAATAAGAGTGATTTAGAGTAAGCACAATATAAGATCACATGGGTGGTATGTTTCATATCAGCTGTACCAATAAATTCTGTAAGTGAGAAGAGGAGCAAAGTCATGTTCAACAGTGATGAGTGATCAAGATAAACTTAGTCTGGGATGGTGACACACACCAGGCTGAGACAGGAAGACTGCAGACTCAAGGTCAGGCCCTGCAATATAGTGAGATTCTCAGCAACTTAGTAGGACCTGGTTTCAATTTTTTTTTAAAGGCTGGGGATGTGACTCAACATTAGAATGCCCATAGGTTCAATCCCCAGGATGAAAGAGAGAGAAAGACAAACCGACAGAATAGATAGAAGGTGGCAGTTGAGTTGGGCCTTGAAGATTAGATATGATTTTTAGAAAGGATGATTAAGAAAAAAAGATGACATTGCAGATAGAAGAAATTGTATGACAACAGCTTGGAGGTCAAAAGTAGAAAATCCTTGGGGAGAATGAAAGGCTGATTGAACTGAATGAATTCATGCATGAATCTAGGAACAAATATGGAGGAGTTGGTGGGAATAAAATGAAAAGCCTTCATATTGGATTTGATGTAAAAATATAATTATTAGTTGGAAATGCCTAAGCAATTTGAGAGGTGGGGTTAGAGAATGATAAACCACATATATCTATGCACCTGTTTCCATAGAACAGGCTGGAGACTTACAGGAATGTCCTACCAGGCACTAGAAGGGGAAAAAATAAGAAACAGAAAGGTAACAGAGAAATCAGGAGAGTTAGAGTAACAAAGTTCAGAGAGTTGACTTGTGGTAGATTGTGTTCATTGGTATCCTTGAATACAAGGACAGTGAGAACATTGGATTTGGGGATTAGAGAACACTGGTGACCTAGTAGAGATTGTATCAGCAGAGAATAGTCAGGGTTTGGATAGAGGCAATGAGGAGAATGGCCCCATCCATCCATTCATTCAATTGTTATTGAGCACCTACTATGTGCCAGATCCTGAGTCAGTATGGCACTGCATTTGCTCTTGAGCTCGCAATCTTTGGGGATTAACAAAGACACAAATACCATATAAACCAATGCAATCAATACTATGCTGAGGAGCCTGAAAACAAAGTAAAGAACTACCCTTGGGAATATGGGAAGGGCGTACTGCTAAAGGAAGAGAAGAAGGAGGAGCAGAGGAGAAAAGAAAAAGAGCCAGAGGAAAGAGAAGGAGAGGGAGATGGAAAAACAGAGAAGGAGGAATAGCAGCAAGGTATAGAGAAAAGAATGTGGGGCTTTGTCTTTTAATTAACTTCAAGAACACTGGATCAGAACTGCTCATAAGGATTTAATATTTGTCACTTAGAAACTAGAAAGATTTACTGTTAATGTAATTGATGATGATAACTTATATTTGCATGTTCTTCAATCCATTTTTTTGTCTAATCTTCATAATGCCAACGGGGATTCTTTTTCTACCTTGGAAACACTATTAGAAACAGTTTCTTTCCTCAGTGTCCCCCATCTCTCTGCCCCCTCACAGTGGGAAGACACAGGGCACGTGCCATTTGCTTTTATATGCTTTATATATCTCCCTACATATGCTTTTATATATCTCCTGCTCAGGGTGGCTTTTGGAAGATATCTTAGCCAAGGAAAGCTGTCATCAAAAGCAGAAAAGAGATGTAGGGGTCTCACTCTGTCACAGAGCATGTAAGAGATCCTTTTGACAATTTTTCACCCCAATACAAATTCAATCCCGCAACCTTATGTACAGAACCATTATAAGAATTTCAAACTCAGATTAAATGTTTTGCTCAAGATGCCCCACTTATTAATTCAATCCATTGCTAAATCATTATAAATTTCTTCCTTTTAAAACTGAAATCCATCTCTCTGGCTTTGGGCTTTTCCTATGAGTCTAATATTTCTTCCATGCAATAGTCATTCCAAGTCATCCTTCTTGAAGCTTCCCCATCCCTGGTTAAGTATCCCTAGTTCCTTCATCTTCCATTCTCACTGGTTTGTATTAGTTATTCCCACTTGTCAATGGTCCTCTTAAAAGGAGGTGGCTAGACTGGAACATTGCCCTATTACCATTGCCCTGTCCAGCACCCTCTGCAGTAGGACTGGCATCCTACCTGGTGGCCTTATTGTCTTCTTTGGCTTAGCTCAGGAGCTCCCTCTATTAAGAAGCTGACCTTGACCTGCAAGTCTAAATGAGAAGATGTTCCTACTCTCTATCCCCATAGCCTTCAACCAATGGTGTTGCAACTGTCTATATAACATGTGAATTTTTATCATAGCTCCCTACCCATTAAACTACAAGTTCTATAAAAATAAACATGTTTTATCTGTTTCCTGCTCACAGCATGTATGCAAGTGCCTGACACAAAACAGGAATTCATTAAAATGTAGATATCGTGGGCAAACTAACTATGCCTCCCACATGGACACACCAAAATTAGAAAACTAGACCCAAACCATGAGGCAGGTCCTAAAGCACATCTGTGATGCTGTGTGTTGAAGCAAAAGAAACTAGGGCCAATTGTGAGCAGACGACAGAGTTGTGCTGCAACCCAGGACACTTGACCACGAGCCCCCTGTTCTAGAATAACTGCAAGTTCTAATCCACACTTGCCTCTTCTCCACTTCATTTGACTAAACCCCACGGGATTCTGACCCTGCTGACCCAAGGAAGAGTCATTGGTTATTCCCGCCATGCCTCTAGTTTCTGCCTAGTCCCTGACGCAGGGAAATCCCAGTATACGGTAGCCTGAGAAAGCCACAGAGTGGGGGACAGACTGGGCAAGTGGCTTACATTGCCTTCAACCCCCCTGTGCCACCTGGAGAGGCTGCAACCCCACTGCAATGGGAGGGAAGATGGAGATTCTATGGGGAGGAGCCTTCAGGGCGGAGAGGCCTCAACCCCAGCAGGAGTTTTAATGCAGCATGTGAATTGTGCTAGGAAATTGGTCTGTGCAGCTCTGGGCCTGGTACCTTGACCTTCTGTTTTATAATTATTTCCTTGATCTATCTTTCAATTTGGCCTTATCACTGTATCTAATATTTGGGATTCCCTCATGAGTGCCCTTTCTGTCCTTTATATGATAGGGCCTTTTAATGCTCTGAACTCTAACCTTTGACAGTGCGGTGACGTGCAGGACAGAGGGCAAGCGATGAGTCCCAGCACTAGCTCCACCATGCTTTAGCTGTACAAAACGTATGCAAGATGCTTCACCTATCTGGGCTTCAGTTTCCTTAGCTGATAAAACGGGTACAATAAAACTTACCTTGTAGAATATTGTTGCAAGAAGAAAGGGAAAGGTATAGTAAGTAATTAAGATTACGATTTTTTTTTTCTTTATCCGTACTGGGGATTGAACTCAGGGGCATTCTACCTCTGAGCTATACCCCCAGCCCTATTTTTTATTCTTTATTTTGAAACTGAGTCTCACTAAGTTGCAGAGTGCCTCACTAAGTAGCTGAGGCTGGCTGCGAACCCAGATCCTCCAGTCTCCGAAGATTATGATTTCTAATAAACTCTGACACACCATTGTACCCAGTAGATTTTTCCCACTCCTCTCTTTGCCTTCTCCTGGATTCCTTCTACATCAGGTATGAGAGCAGCAAGGCAAAACATTGTTTTCGACACTGGGGATTGAACCCAGACATTCTATCTTAAAGCTACATCCCCAGCCACTCTTCTCTTTTATTTTGAAATAGGTTCTCACTAAATTGCTGAGGGTTTTATCAAGTTTGTGAGACTGGCCTTGAACCTACAGTTCTCCTGCCTCAGGCTGTCAAGTACTGGGATTACAGGATCGCACCACTGTGCACAGCAGGATAAAACATTTATACCCTTCCCCACTAAAATTTTAGTTTAAAATCCTCCTGATGAACTGCATATGTTGGTGCACACTTGTAATCTCAGTAATCAGGAGGTTGAGACAGGAGGATTGCAGGTTTGCAGCCAGCCACAGCAACTTAGTGAGGCCCTCAGCAACTTAGGCAGACCCTGTTTCAAAAAAAATTGAAAAATAAGGGCTGGGGCTGTAGCTCAGAGGTATAATGCCCCCTGGGTTCAATCCCCAGTGCTAAAAAATTTTTTTTTAAATTAAATAAATAAACAAATCCTCCTGATTAGGTTAGGTCAGCAAATCTCTTGCTAAATGCTTGTTGGCATCCTTGTCATCTCTGAACAATGTTCACACTCTACCGGAAGTCTGTTGTTTTGATATTGTAGATCATGGTCCAGAAAAACTGAATGTTTTATTTTATACCATCTACAAAACCACACCGTTGGCTTCCCAATTCTTTATGTCCCAAAGTCTTGGCCTTCACATGGAGACCATCATTTGCATATTTAACACCTGAGGGAGAACTTGTTCCTTACAAAAAGTTTGTATGGCTGCCTGATTTTTAATCGACATTTAACTTCCTTAAATTGTAGTGTTTACTTAGCCTTTGAATACATCTTATAAATCATGGCACTTTTCTTCTAAATCTAGTTTGTGTGTGTTAAAGCATTAAACATTCACTTTCTCTTTAATCTTTGACTCAAGCTCAATTAGCTTTTTTTTTCTTTTTAGCATACTTTCATTGGTGCATTGTAGTCTCACCTCATAATGTAGTTAAGAGTGATAAGGACATACATGCACACAGCACTTGGTGGGCTTCCCCCAGGCTCCCTCCACTCTTGCTCTATATGATACTGAGACTGGCATTGATAATTTCACATATGTACCTAATATCAATGGAAGTGCTTCCTTCACTAATTCTCCCTCCCTCCCACCACCCCCCTTCCCTGCACCCCTTCCATCGCTCCACTTGAATCCATTTACCTAAAGTCCCTCTTGTACTCTGATTACTCTCTAACATCCACATATGAGAGAAAACATATGACCCTTCACTTTCTGTGACTGTCTAATCTCACTTAACATAATTCTTTAGTTCCACTCATTTTCCTGAAAAAGATGTAATTTTTATCTTCTTTACTAAGTAAAATCTTATTATGTGTATATCCCATAATTTTGTAATCCATTCATCTGTTGATGGACGCCTAGGTTGGTTCCATAATTTGGCTATTGTGAATTGTGCTATAAACATGGATATGCATGTACCACTCACTGTAATATCCTAATTTCAATTCCTTTGAAAAGATATCCAGGAGTGGTATAACTGTATCATATGGTGGATCGATTCCCAGTTTTCTGAGGAATTTCCACACTGATCTCTATAGTGGCTGCACTAATTTATAATCCCACTAACAGTGTATAACAGTTTCTGTTCCTATTTCCCTACATCCTCGCCAGCATTTATTGTTGTTTGTTTTATTGATGATTGCCATTCTAACTGGGGTTAGACAGAACCTCAGTATAGTTTTGATTTGCATCTCCATGACTGCTAATGATGTTGAGAATTTTTTCATATATTTATTGGCCATTTATATTTCTTCTTTTGTGAAGCATCTATTTAGTTCAATTGCCCATTTCTTTATTGGGTTATTTGTTGTTGTTGTTGTTTTAGTTCTTTCTATATTCTAGATATTAATAAATGGGATGCCATTGAATTAAAAATGAAACCATCAAGAGTCTAAAGAGAGAGCCTACAGAATGGGAAAAGATCTTTAGCAGCTACTCCTCTGATAGAGGACAGATATCTAAGATATACAGAGAACTCAGCTCTTAAACATGAGCTGGAGTCCTTGCACCTAGGTATTTCAACACTACTTTCAAACTTAATCAATCAAGAAATCTTTCATATTTTCAATTGGTTATAAATTTTATAAACTTAACAAATAAAATGATATTAAATTATAGTACTTATAAGCTTGGTGAGTTAAATTTCCCTAAACATTTCAAACTATAATCACAAATTTAATACACCTGGTTTTCTTAAAAATAAGAATGACTTAAAAATAAGAGAAACAAAATCCCTCTCAGGACTTATGTAGTTCTTGTAAATCTACACAATCAAACCTTCTAAATTTAGCATCAATGACTTAAAACTAAGAGAAACAAAATCCCTCTCAGGACTTATGTAGCTCTTATAAATCTAAACAATCAAACCTTCTAAATTTAGCATCAAATTCTCTTAAAGTATTTCAACTTCCTAAGAATTAAACTCATAAATTCAGTAAGCAAGGTTCTCATGAACATCTAAATATTGACTATAAATTTAATTTATTAAATCCACCCAAACATTACAATTAAAATTATAAATCTGGTAAGTCAAATTCTGTAATATATCAGATATTCATTTTCAACATATTAAAAGAAAATCATATGCAAAGCAACAGATACTAGTTACAAAACTCACTAACACACACACACACACTACTTGAAGGGAAGTTCCATTTCTTCCTTCTCTGTTTGCTTTTTAAAAATGCCTTCCCAGCATTACAAAATTATACAAGCAGAGGTGGCAGATCACCTTCTCTGTAAAGGGCAACTGAGTTCTGGAGTCAGGGGCTGAGTCAGAGGTCTGAAATTGAGGTACTTCATGGAGTCTTTCTTGCCGAGAGCTACAGCCCAGTTCCTGAGCTCCTGCTCAAGTGGAGCTCTGCCTGCCTAGGGCCCATCGGGTCCACCCACACTTTGCCACTGGAATCCAGTTTTGAAGATCCTGTAGTGTGTTCCTTGTATGCCTTTGGATGTCCACAAGTTCTACTTTTTCCCAATTATTACCTTAATACTCTGTTACCTGCTTTACATTGATGGAATCATGCAGAGTCTCCCCTACCCTAGTGGGTGCTGAGCTTCTTTCCACTTGATTAGAGCTCACTTGTTCTGGATCTTTTCATAGTTAACCTCACTGACCTCCATTTCAGAATTGCTCATTGATAATGTGCATTAGTCCATTTTCTGTTGCTGATAGCTTCAGACTGTAAGTTATAAGAAATAAACAAAGGGAGCCGGGTATGGTGGCGCACATTTGTAATTCCAGCATTTGGGAGGGTGAAACCAGAGGATCTGGGTTCGTGGCCAGCCTCAGCTACTTAGTGAGGCACTCCGCAACTTAGAGAGACCTGGTTTCAAAATAAAGAATAAAAAATAAGGCTGGGGATATAGCTCGAAGGTAGAATGCCCCCGAGTTCAATCACCAGTACCGCAAAAAAAAAAAAAAAGAAAAAGAAAAAGAAAAAGAAAGAAACAAACAAAGGTTTACTTTGGCACAGAGTGCTGGAGGTCCAAGTTGAGAGCCTGTCTCTGCTGATGGACTTCTTGCTGGCAAGTTCCCAGGTGGTACAGGACACCATATGGCAAAACACCGAGAACATGAGTGTGTGTGTTCATGAGTCTCTTCTGGTCTCCCTCTTTATAATAAAAAGCCACCAGGATTCAATCATGGGGACTCCACCCTGATGACATTATTTAGTCTTAATCATCTCCCAGAGGCCACACCTCTAAACACTCTCATCAGATTAAGTTTCCCTCCTCCTAATACCTTAATATGGTGGGAAGAAATGTCAACAGATGAGGCCTTGGGGGAACACTCAAACAATATCCAGACCACAGCAATGTGGAAAAGCGACCCCCCTCACTCCTCTCCCCAAAGATCATTGCCTATCGTGGACCCTCCAGTTTCTTTTCTAGGACTTTGAAGTTACAAAAAATATGTGCCATAATTTTTCTGGGTGTATCCTATTTCTCTACATGCATCATCGAAAGTGGGGTAATGTCTGTTGGTTTTTACAAACCCTGGCTGTTGGCATGTTTCAGGCCTGTGTTTTAGAGATGTCGTGTGCCTCCGATATAGGTCTGCAGTGCCCTTTCTTCTTGGCACAGTCTTTAGCGGCAGGGCCTTCCTTCCTGTAGCCTGGAAACCACCTGACATCCTTGAACCCTCCAATGGCCATGCGATGCTCTTTCCTCAGACCAACCAGTTTTCTCCCTGAGCCAGTGCCATGGCTTTTTTCATAGCTCTGGGAGTACTGAGTTCCTTTCCCTCCATTCCTACTGCCATCAATTTCAGATAATAACAGAAATCTAAAATTATGCTCTGTTTTTACAGCTCAGCCCAGTTCCCTAAGCCACAGATGGGCCGGGGAATAGCCACCTTTGCCATTCTACAGCCTTCTGAGCTCATGCAGGGAGGCTGCGGATCAGTCAGGCCAGCCACCCCTCTACTCTCTCTATTATGGAATATAATTGCACTAATTTTTAAAAGCCTCATGTGCACATTTAGTGGTACGCGAGGAGCATAAGCTTAAATATCCACCTTGAACAATTTATTAATTTTATTTTACTGTGGAGGAACGCCCTCTTGAATAATTAATATGCTTTCATAAGAGGATTTGTCTGACTCTAAAATTGTTTAAACAAAAAAGAACCCTATAAACAGCTGAACTCTGCTAAAGTGTCCCAGAAAGCCAGAAGGGGGCTTAAAAATACCCTAGAATTCATGACGGGAACCAAAATAGAAGCATCCCTGGATATTAAATACAACTAGCTTCATAACTGGGCTTTTCACAGAGACCTTCTGGCCAAATACTCACTGGAGCCATAATTTTAAATTTATTCCCAAATATTTTTTCCTCTACCCAGCTGGAATGATGAAGGGTCTGAAAGTTTGCATGTCCATGATTCAGCTAGAATATCTGTGAGACCAGAGCCATCATTGGTTTTCAGTGACACTAGCAGAATAAAGAATCAGAACTGAGTGCAAAAAAAAAGACAGCAATATTAGCCTCTTTCTTTCTGGAGGTTTTCCCCCCTATGATGCTATCACCAGCTCAAATCTGCTTTGAGACACCCCAGTCATGCCTCATAAATGCATGATCCCAAATTGCCACTCCATTAACTTCACAGTTCAACTGAATTTGGTAAGTAGAATTGAACCAAGAGAAGCATAGCTGATTAAAACCACACTAAGATGGGGATGATGGGACTTCGACCTCCAAGGACTCATTTATAATTTAAAATGGGAATGGTGTGCATGCTAGGTGCTTACTCCTTGAGCAGGAAAGATTATACAAAATCCAGATAAGCTTGGTCCTAGGGACTAAGGCCAGTATGGGATTGTAAGGAGTGCTGGAATTTAGGTAATACGGAAGTGTCCAGAGTTGAGCTTTCACAAAATAGTCCCATGTACCTACCAGGGAGACTGATGCAGAAGACGGGGTTGGGGGTGGGGTGCTGTTGCTCCTGAAAGATCTCCTGTCACTATTAGGATTGTCTCCATCCTGAGGTGTCAGTGAACTCTGAATTTGTGTTTGGGTGATGAAAGAAGGTTGAGTTTTCTTCTGTTCTTTCTCGTACTTCTTTTTAAGTCACTAATTGTCTTGGTAAACCTGTAATGTTTTGACACTTTGGAAGAATGTTATGAAAAAGGAATGTTTTGAAACTTTCCTTTTTCCTTTGTCTGTGTCTTTCCTTTCTCCCTTTCTCTCTACACCTGGATAAAAAATTTCTTGCTCTATTTCCCCAGCATTTTGAAAATAGCACAGATTTAATAAGTGTAAATGACTGGGAAAAAAGAGTAGGAGCAGACCGAAAAAACAAAAGCAGTACAAAAATTTACACAGCAATGCAAAAATTTACACAGCAATACAAAAAATTAAGTTACTGGTATGTGGATTAAGCAGATAAGTCCAGCAGGATCCTGAAAGGATTCTTGGAGGATATTTATTATTTAGGTATGAATTTAAACTACTTTTTTAATCAAAAACAACTTACTCTTGAATACTATCTTCACAACTTCAAATTCCCTTCTGATCACATTTAATGTACCAACTTTTTAATTTATAAAACATTACATATAGCTGGGCGTGGTGGAGCACACTTGTAATCCCAGCATTCAGGAGGCTGAGACCAGAGGATCTGGGTTCTTGGCCAGCCTCAGCTACCTAGTGAGGCACTCTGCAACTTAGTGAGACCCGGTTTCAAAATAAAAGAATAAAAAATAGGGCTGGGGGTATAGCTCAGAGGTAGAACGCCCCTGAGTTCAATCCCTAGTACCGCAAAAAAAAAAAAAAAAAAAAAAAAAAAAAATTACATATGTATTAAGGAGAATTAGCAACATTAAAGAAAAATAAAAGCAAAACTAATCCTTGTTTAACTGACTAAACACCACTGTCATCAATGTTTGGGAATTATCTCATTCCAGGGCCTATTTGTCTACGCACAGGATCTTTTCCATGCTCATAGTCCTTGTCTTAGTCAGTTTTCCATTACTGTGACATTTTGCATCTTTAAAGTACAACTCGTATAAGCTCCTTTTTAGATGCTATCTTTTCAAGCTTAGGTTTCAGGGCTTTGAATACATGAAATGAGTATTTTCTAAGGTTTCTCCTGTTGGATAAAAAAAGGTGGATTTCATAAAGAAGCTTTTCTTCAAGTCAGTTTCCTAAACGATACCACTTTCCTGTTTTTCTCTGTTTAGTCATCACATGCACAGGACTTTTCTGGGATCCTTCAGGTGAAGCCTTAAAGGTGTCTGCACCGCAGTTTGCAGATTCCCCATCAGACCGATGCATGTGTATCTATGTTTATAGCGGCTCAATTCACAATAGCCAAACTATGGAAGCAGCCAAGATGTCCATCCACAGATGAATGGATTACAAAACTATGGGATATGTACACAATGGAATTTTACTCAGCCATAAAGAAGAACAAAATCATGTTCTTTGCAGGGAAATGGATGCAACTGGAAAATATTATGTTAAGTGAGATTAGTCAGTCACAAAGAGTAAAGAAGCATATATTCTCCCTAATATGTGGATGCTAGGGAGAAGATGGGGCATAGGAGGGTCTCCATATGAAAAGGAGAGACCCTCGATAAGCAAAGAAGTTGATTTAATTGTAGTGGACGTATGGGGCAGAGGGACGCCCTAAAGCACATGATGTACTTACACATCCATATCAAGGTCACTCACTGAAGTGAACCTGAGGGGGAGGGAGGGGGAGGGAATGGGGTGGGAATTGGGGAAGGGTTCAAATGAGAATTGTGTGCAAATATGTTGTTAACAACTTGTACTTAACAAAGATGTATGCTATATTGCACGAAATACTACAATTAAAAAAAAAAAAAAGAAGCCTCACAGGTAGTGATACAAAGACAAGGCAAGGAACAAGGCCAGGTCAAGGCCACTCCCACTGTCCTGCAGGATCACTGCAGAAGCCACGCCCAGGCCACACCAGGCCACCACAAGGGGCGGGGGGTCCAGGAGGGTTCTCAGTGACTGGTCACTCCTCAGTTCTGACTCCAGGCTCAATTTTTTTCCTGCCACAATACACAGTGTCCCAGGAGAGACACATCCTCATGAACAGACATGGATTTTGACAAAACCCAGGGAAATGTAACAGATAAGCAAAGTGTAGCAGTGCAGACTTTCCCAGCTTGAGTGCATGCTTGCTAGGAGCTATCCAAGAGCCTATGCGTAATACAACTGCATATTTAAGATCTCAATAGCCGGGCGTGGTGGCGCACGCTTGTAATCCCAGCATTTGGGAGGCTGAGACCGGAGGATCCAGGTTTGCGGCCAGCCTCAGCTACCTAGTGAGGCACTCTGCAACGTAGTGAGACTCGGTTTCAAAATAAAGAATAAAAAATAGGGCTGGGGGTATAGCTCGGAGGTAGAATGCCCCTGAGTTCAATCCCCAGTACCGCAAAAAAAAAAAAAAAAAAAAAGATCTCAATAACTAACATTTAGAGGGGAAATAAAAAATTGCAATTTTTAAAAATTAAACTTTGCTTTTAACACATTGAGTTTTATGTTTTCCAGACTCTCCTATCCCATAAACAATATGAGTTGGGCAATCAAGTACATACTATTGAACAGGAATACAAATAAACCTTACTTTGTGGCTTAAAAAATTAGTATTGCAGACGAGCATAGTGACTCATATGTGTAATCCCAGTATTTGGAAGGCTGAGACAGAAGAATTACACATTTGAGACCAGCATCAGCAACTTAGTGAGACCCTGTTTCAAAATAATAAATAAATAAATGAAATAGGGCTGGAGGTGTAGCTCAGAGGGAGAATGCTCCTGGGCTCAATTCCCAGCACCCCCCAGTCATTATTGCATATGTTATTGGCTTCTAATATGTTATTAATGCAAATCAAGTTTGGAACATTCTATTTTCATCATTACTTTGATTTTGAAGTGGTAGTTATGTTCTACTAATACCTAATACCCTTGTGCAGTACAGATGCAGATCTAGCTATTTATAGAGAGCCTACAACACACATACACTGGGTTCAAGGATACAACAGTCAGTAAGAATCAAGCATGATTTCTGATCTCAAGAAGCTTATCATCAAATGTGAGAAGTAGATATTAATAAGACATTAACCAATGATTATTCAAATATATAATTGCAAACTGTCTTAAGAAATAGTAAGAGAAGCCAGGTGTGGTGGCGCACACTTGTAATCCCAGCATTTGGGAGGCTGAGACCAGAGGATCCGGGTTCCTGGCCAGCCTCAGCTACCTAGTGAGGCACTCTGCAACTTAGTGAGACCCTGTTTCAAAATAAAGAATGAAAAATAGGGCTGGGGGTATAGCTCGGAGGTAGAATGCCCCTGAGTTCAATCCCCAGTACCACAAAAAAGAAATAGTAAGAGATATTTACTTATTCTATGAAGGTATATTAAAAATACACATTACCTGAATGATTTGAGGCTAAACTCTAAAGGAGGACTAGGAATTGAGAGTGGGATTAGAAGAGATGGGAGCTGGGAGTGGTGGCGCATGCTTGTAATCCTAGCATTTGGGAGGCTGAGACAGGAGGATCCGGGTTCACAGCCAGCCTCAGCTACCCTAGTGAGGCACTCTGCAACTTAGTGAGACTCTTTTTCAAAATAAAGAATAAAATATAGGGCTGGGGGTATAGTTCGGAGGTAGAATGCCTCTAAGTTCAATCCCCAGTACCACAAAAAAAAAAAAAAAAAAGATGGGCATTGTGGCAGATAGATTGACTACACAAAAGCCATTTACAGTCTCCTTCTCCATGTGCCATCCTCAGGAGCTCAAGCCACGTGGCAGTTTTAAGAAGTGGGGTACAAGAGAAAGCTTTTAGGTCAAGCTTCTCTTCCTGAATAAAAAGGCAACAACTAAAAAGAGAAATGTCTTTTTACCTTTTGCTTTCTTCCATTCTTTTTTTGAAACACAGGGGAGGGGCCTAGAAGGCAGCAGCATATTTTATCTATGAAAACAACTCCTAGTCACTAAAGATTGTGGATCAGAGAATTAGAAGGAGCCTGGAATTCCCTGAGTATATTGCTGATCCACACCGGCCCTACAGCGCCTGGCTCTGGGCTTCTTGTTATGAAAAGCAATGGAATGTGTATTTCTTTAAGCCCCTGATAATCAGATCTTCTGTTATTTGCAAGCAAATATAATCCTAACTAATTAAGAGGAGTGAAGGCAAGAGGGGAGGAAAGAGTTCTAGACAAGTTAACTGCACTGATGAAAATCCTGGGCAGACGGAGGCATAGCACACGGGGGACACAAATACGTTTCATTATT
>PVLC010006421.1:0-69466 GCA_004027655.1 Graphiurus murinus
TCACAATAGCCAAACTATGGAAGCAGCCAAGATGTCCAACCACAGATGAATGGATTACAAAACTATGGGATATGTACACAATGGAATTTTACTCAGCCATAAAGAAGAACAAAATTATGTTCTTTGCAGGGAAATGGATGCAACTGGAAAACATTATGTTAAGTGAGATTAGTCAGTCACAAAGAGTAAAGAAGCATATGTTCTCCCTAATATGTGGATGCTAGGGAGAAGATGGGGCATAGGAGGGTCTCCAGATGAAAAGGAGAGATCCTCGATAAGCAAAGAAGTTGATTTAATTGTAGTGGATGCATAGGGCAGAGGGACACCCTAAGGCACATGATGTACTTACACAATCATATCAAGGTCACTCACTGAAGTGAACCTGAGGGGGAGGGAAGGGGAAGGGAGCGGGGTGGAAATTGGGGAAGGGGTCAAATGAGAATTGTGTGCAAATATGTTGTTAACAACTTGTACTTAACAAAGATGTATGCTATATTGCACAAATTACTACAATAAAAAAATTTTTAAAAAAGAATTCATTAGAGAACGAAGAACTGAAATTATCCCTATTTGCATATGATATGATCTATATTTAGAAGATCAAAAAAATCAACCAAAGACTAGAGCTGATTAACAAACTCTGCAAAGTAACAGGATACAAAATCAACCTAAGAAAATCAGTAGTTTTTCTATATGCCAACCACAAATCCACTGAGAAAGAAATCTAGAAAACAATTCCATTCACAATAATCTCACAACCAATAAAATATCTAGGAATAAACCTAACCAGCAGGTAAAAGACTTCTACAATGAAAATTACAAAACACAAGAAATTGAAGATCTTAGAAGATAAAAATAGCTCCCTTGTTCTTGGATAGGCAGAATAAATATTATCAAAATAGCCATTCTACCAAAAGTGATCTACAGAGTCAATGCAATCCCTATCAAAATATCAAAGAAAAATAAGTCCTAAATTTCATATGGAGAAACAAAAGACCTAGAATAGTCAAAGCAATTCTCAGCAATGCCACAGCTCCTTAACAGTTGTATCATGAGCAAGGCTTGGTTGGGTGGGATCCTGCAAGGCAGACACTTCCAAGAAGGGATACATGGCATATCCTGCTTTACATTATAGTATATTCTGGGAACATTGGGTACTTCAGGTCTTGTTTTTACACTTATTATTAAAGAAAGTTTCTTTAAAAATAGGTGGTGGCCAGTTGGATAACAACCTCTTGACATTAGCTGAAAAAATAGTGCCTTCAGACAAACAATGTAAGAATTCTCTAATCACTTACAAACATTAGTCAGGAAACAGGCTCTGCAAGGCAATTCGGATATAGTTACTAATAAACCTTATGTTCTCTCTCAGCACGCAGATATAGAAAACAAAATGGCTTAGCCAAAGAGATTTAGGTCTACAATGATATCTATGGATAAAGAAGGCTATAAGAATGTGGGTATCTGGTACCCCTTTATAGGATCAAAGCACAGGCAGTCTTTACCAATTCCCACAGGGTCTTCCTAGAGCTTCACAGGACACATTAATAAAAATAGACTACAGTTGACAAAAACAACAGATGGTTTACAAAAAACTCCCTACCTTAGACCATGTATACAGGCCTATTCCTCGTTAATCTTTAACACTGCTTTGTACCAGAGTCAAAATAAAATCATTATATATTGATGTAAAAAACTTTAGTAAAACAAGTTTTCTATCATCAAAGTGTCTTATGACCTGTCCATAAACTTCCCTGTTCTATGTGCTTCACTGCTAAATGAAAAGTATAAAAACAGCTACTTGTGAACAATAAAGTAGATACGCTTCATCACTACATTTGGTGTGCATATTCTCATCAATCTCATCTCATTCCCCACCTGTTGATGGACCCCAGACTCCTGCTAGGGCTGAACTCCGGCAAAGAACTATGCAGGAGATATCACAATTTCTGACTTTAAATTATACTACAGAGCTATAGTAATAAAAGTTAGCATGGTATTGGAACAAAAACAGACACACAGACCAATGGTACAGAATAGAAGATTCAGAAACAAATCCACACATTTATAGCTAATTGATTTTTAACAAAGGTGCCAAACACATATGTTGGAGAAAAGACAGCCTTTTAAGCAAATGGTGTTGGAAAAACTGGTTATACGTTTGTAGAAAAATACAATTAAATCCTTACCTATTATCCTGCATAGGAGTCAACTCAACATGGGTCAAAGACATGTAAATTAGACCAGACTGTGAAGCTACTAGAGGAAAGCATAGGTCCAACACTTCAACATAAGGCATAGGTAGAAACTTTCTCAAAAAGACCCCCAAAGTTCAGGAAATTAAAACAAGAATTAATAAATGGGATGGTATTAAACTAAAAAGTTTCTGCTCATCAAAAAAACCCATCAAGAGTCTAGAGAGAAAGCCTACAGAATGAGAGATCTTTGCCAGCTATCTCTCTGATAGAGGACTAATATCTAGAATATACAAAGTACTTAACAGACTTGCACTAAAAAACCCCAAATAACCCAATTAAGAAAAGGGCAATTGAAGTAAATAGACACTTCATGAAAGAAGAGATACAAATGGCCAATAAAAACATAAAAAAATGTTCAGCATCATTAGCAATCAGGGAGATGCAAATCAAAACTACACCGAGATTCCATTTAACCTCAATCAGAATAGCAATCATCAAGAAGTCAAATAACAATAAATGCCGATGAGGATAGGAACTCTTCTTCACTGTTGGTGAGATTGCCAATTACTGCAGCCACTATGAAGCTCAGTCTGGAGATTCCTCAGAAAATTGAGAATGGATCCACCATTTGAATCAGTCAAACCACTTCTGGATATCTTTCCAAAAGGACTGAAAGCAGAAAATTATACTAATATACGCATATCCATGTTTATAGCAGCAGAATTCACAATAGCCAACCAAATTATAGAACCAACCTAGGTGTCCATGTATGGATGAATAGATTACAAAACTATGGAATATACACAGAATGGAATTCTACTCAGCAGTCAAGAACAAAATAATGTCATTTTCAGGAAAATGGATGGACCTGGAGAACATTATATTAAGTGACATTAGCCAGTCACAGAAAGTGAAGGGTTATATATTTTCTCTTGTGTGTGGAAGCTATGGAGTAATGGGGATACAAGAAGGACTCCAGATAATGGAGGAAAAACCTCAGTGGAACCAGAGAGGTGGCCTAGGTTAGGGTGGGGAGAGTGAGAATCAATGAAGGAATCACTTCCATTGATATTATATACATATGTGAGAATACCAGTGTCAATCTCAATATCATGTATGGGGAAGGGCTGGGGAGGGAGCTGGGGGAAAGCCCACCAAGTGCTGTCTGCATATATGTCACCATCACTATCAACTGCATTAGGATGGAGACTATAATACACCAATAAGTGTATAAAAATAAAAATTTTTAATTTTAAAAAAGGGGCTAGGGGTATAGCTCAGTAGAAGAGCACCCTCTGTATACAATCTCCAGTAAGTACCACAAAAATATATATACATATGTACAGTTGGGCAACACAGTTACTCTTTTGACCTAAAATCACACATATAATATGTTCTTTACCCCAAGTGCAAAGTCATGCACTGATTTAAAGTAGGCATTGATCATTATTTTTATAATCAACCATATGTGAAAGCAAATTGCCACAAATTTCTTTTTTTATTAGTTTTATATATAATATTTGGTGCACTGTAGTCATACATCTTTGTTAGGTACGAGCTGATAAAGGCATACATGCACACATTTCTCATTTAACCCTTCCCCAATTCCCACCCCACTCCCTCCTCCTCCCTCCTTCTCAAGTTCAGTTTAGTGATTGACTTTGATATGTTTGTGAAAGTATATCATGTGCATTAGGTTGTTCCCCCTCCCCCCATCACCTTCTGTTAAGTCAAATTCTTTGCACACCTAAGGTTTCTCCTTCATCCTCTGGGGTCTCTCTTATGCCACATTATCTCCCTAGCTTCCGCATATTAGGGAGAGCATACGATTTTTTACTTTTTGTGACTGACTAATCTCACTTAGCATAATGTTTTCCAGTTCCATCTATTTCCCTGCAAATAACCTGATTTTGTTCTTCTTTATGGCTGAATAAAATTCCATTGTGTACATATCCCATAGTTTTGTAATCCATTCATCTGTTGATGGACATCTTGGCTGGTTCTATAGTTTGGCAATTGTGAACTGTGTGGCTATAAACATGGATACACATGCATCAGTCTAATACTTTGGTTTCCATTCTTTTGGGTAGATACCCAGAAGTGGTATTGCTGGATCATATGGTAGACTCATTCCCATTCATCTGAGGATCCCCGATACTGTTTTTCAAAGTGGTTGCACTAATTTGCAATGCCACCAGCAATGTATTAGGGTTCCCACTTCTCCACACCCTCACCAGCATTTGTTGTTGGTGCCATTCTGATTGGGGTTAGGTGAAATCTCAAGGTAGTTTTGATTTGCATCTCTCTGACTGCTAATGATGTTGAACATTTCCTCATACATTTATTGGGCATTTGTATTTCTTCTTTTGTGAAGTGTCTATTTAGGTCATTTGCCCATTTTTTGATTGGGTTATTTGTTTTCTTAGCTGTGAGTTTCTTGAGTTCTCTGTATATCCTACATATTAGTCCGCTATCAGAAGAGTAGCTGGCAAAAATTTTCTCCCACTCTGTGGGCTCTCTGTTGAGGTTCTTTATAGTTTTCTTTGCTGCACAAAAGCTCTTCAGTTTCATGCAATCCCACGTATTGATCTTCCTTAGAGTTGCTTGTGCTTTGGGGGTCTTGCTGAGAAACTTTTTACCTGTGCCTATGTGTTGAAGTGTTGGTCCTATGCCTTCTTCAAGTATCTGCAAGGTCTCTGGCTTGACTTCCAGGTCTTTGATCCACCTTGAGTTGACTCTTGTGCATGGTGAGAAAGTGGGGTTTATTCACAAATTTCAAAAAATTGAATTCATACAAAATAAATTCTTTGACTACAAAAGAGTTAGACTGGAAATCAATAATCTATAACTAGAAAACCTATGATGCTTGTAAATTAAGAAATATAGTTTGTAATAAACCATCGGTTTAATAAAATGGAAATTAGAATATACTTTGAAGTAAATATTCTATGAAAACTTATGAGATATATTAAAACCATTCTAAGAGGAAAATTTATGCCCCAAATACACATATTAGAGAAGAAAAACAAAAGCTAAAAGGCAATGAATAAAGAAAATGTGGCATATATGCACAATAAAATTTTATTCAACCATCAAGAATGAAACTGTCATTTGTAGCAAAATAGATGGAACTAGAGAATGTTAAGTGAAATAAGTCATACACAGAAAGACAAATACAACATTTTGTCTCTCATATGTGGAAGCTTTAAAAAAAAATTCAACCTTGCTAGTCATGGTGGCACATGCCTATAATCCCTGTACTTGGGTGGGTGAGACAGGAGGATCACAGGTTTATGGACAGCCACAGTAAGTAGTGAGATTCACATTAACCTAGTGAGACTCTGTTTCAAATGAGAAATAAAAAAGGACTGAAGGAGTAGCTGGAAGGTAGAATGCCTCTGGGTTCAATCCCCAGTATCAAAGAAAAAAAAAGTCAACCTTAAGGTAGAACAGTGATTACTAGATGTTGGGAAGAATGAAGGGAGGAATAGGTAGATAAAGGGGAAATGGATAATGGATGTTGGACCTAGCTAGATAGGAGTACATTCTGGAGTTCTGCAGAACAGGTTGATAACTGTAGTTCATATGAAGACCTAGAGGAAAGGCGCTGGAAGTTCCATGCATAAAGAAATGATAAGGAGAGAGAAGTGCTCATTACCTTGATTTGGTTTATGCATGCTGAGTCCCACTAATATCTATAATTAATAAATGTTAAGCAAAAGTAAAATATCCATAAACAAACATCCAAACCAAAAAGTTGTAAAGAGAACAACCTAAATAAAGAGAAGAAAATAAGAAAATATTATGAACTTTATGTTAATAAATGATGCATTTGAAAAATCATCAAGCTGTATATTTAATGGTATGCACATTACTGTATTGTACCTCTTTAAAAATTCAAGAAAGCACACTTATTACAAAAACTGACAGTAGGAGAAGAAACTGTGATCAGTCCCATATCTACTTGAAAATTGAATCCATAATTTAAAACCTTCCACAAAGAAAATTCTTAGTGCATTTGGCTTCAGTGGTTGACCAAATATTTAAGGAAAAAATAACACCTATCCCACACAAATTCTTCCAGAAAATGGAAAAGAAGACATGAGAACCCTACTCTCTATTAATTTTTTTACACCAGCACAACCTTGATCCCAAAGCATGACAAGGCCATTAGTAGAAAGAAAATGACAGCCCAATCTCATTTATAACACAGAAACAAAATATTAAAAATGAATACAGAAATATGTAAGAAAGAGAACCAATACATAATGATTAAATTGGGCTTATTTAAGAAATGGAAGTGAAATTTAACATTCAGAACTTCAATCAGTAATACAACTAATCTGTAGTGTCAGAGATAAGAAGCATTTGGAGGCCGTGGTGCACATGTTCACTATTTTGACTGCAGTGGTGGGTTCACAGGTGTGTGTATATATCAAATCTATCAAACTGTATACTTAAAATATGTACAATTTATTGTACACTTAAAGCTGTTTTAAGGATCAGTATAATTTATCACAATAACAAAAAAATCCATATGACCATCTCAACAGACTTAGAAAAAAACTGAAAAAAATCAACTTCTATTTATGACTTTAAAAAAAAAAACCTTAGCTAAATGTGAAGATGATTTCCTTACAATGATGAAATTTTTTTTTTATACTGAAGATTGAACCCATGAGCATTCTACCTCTGAGCTACACCTCCAGCCCTTTTTACTTTTTATTTCTGAAACATGCTAAGTTGCTGAGGTTGTCTCAGCTTCCCAAGTATCTGGTTCTCTGTTTTTTGCTTTTAAAGACTCCTAACTAATATAGTTTGATTGTAAAAGTCAAAAGAAAATAGTCTAAAAGAAAACACAGACAATTCAAAGTCATGATAGAAAATCAGAAACCTATAATTTCCTAAAAGGATTGTTGTTATTAAATGAAAAAGTACATAAATCACTTACTACAAAGCTGAATGCACCACACGCTATAAGCACTAGCTGCAGATAGCAGCTAATGGAGCAGCAGGCTGGAGGAGTGACCAGGGAGACAGGAAACAGACTCTTATATCAAGAGCATTCTCTTATCATTTAAAATAATACAGCTCTGGAGTAGAATAGTCTACAGTTTAGATGCCAAAGAGTGATAACAATTACCTTGTGTTGAAAATCTGCATTTGCAACTTTATATACATTGCTTTTTTATAAGGAAACTGCAAGATAGGTATTATTCCCAACTGCCACATCAGGAAACAAACTCAGAGAGGTGTATGGGCTTAGCAGAAGTCTCAGCTCATTAAATGGTGATGCCTGCATATCTGTGTTCATAGCAGCCCAATTTACAGTAGCCAAATTGTGGAACCAGCCTAGGTGTCTGTCAACTGATGAATGGATCACAAATCTTTGGTATATACACACAATGGAAATCTACTGAGCCATAAAAAAGAACAAAATCATGCCATTTACAGGAAAATAAATGGAACTCAATAATATTATACTAAGCAAGTATAGCCAGTCTCAAAATAAAAAAGTATATGTATGTTTTCTTTTATATGTGGAACCTACTTGGGAATAAGGGCAACATCAGATAGCTGAGCAGAGACTCCAGTGGAGTAACTGAGGGAGACTAGGGAAGGGAGGAGGGGGTATGAAGTCATAAAAATGTAACATGTAAAATAATGCCATGAATATACACAAAATTACCAATTCCAAAGACATTCATTAGGGGGGAAGGGAGAGACTTGGTGTGAGGAGGGCACCAAGAACTATGTGCATGTATTTTTCTGACACTCTATATCCCAATATCATGTAAAATTAAAATGCACCAAATAAAAAAAATGGTGATACGTGCTTTTACCACAGGTTTCAACCTGAGCCCATGCACACTCCTCACATCACGCGGCCCCTCAGATGTGAGAGGACTCAAAGATGCACGTGAATTGTGTCACTTTAGATGACTTATATAACAGAGACACTGTACTCCTTGGATACATTCTGTATCTTTACATTTTTTTGTTTTGTGCATTTTAGACCTATTTCATAATAACAAAGATATTTATTGGACAGAACATGACAAATGCACAGATTAAGAGAGATTAAAAAAAAAAAAAACAGAAACAACCCAATGTAATGCCATGATGTCAGTCATCTGGAAAACAGCTTCTTAGTACAAATTAAACTAGGTTTATGTGTGTGTGTGTGTGTGTGTGTGTGTGTGTGTGTGTGTGTGTGTGTGTTGGGGGTGTGTGGTGGGGTACTGGGGATTGAAATCAGGGCCTCATACATGCTAGGCAACCACGCTAGCACTGAGTTATATCCCCAGACCTTTTAACTTTTTATTTTGACACAGGGTCTCACTAAGCTAGCCAGGCTGGCCTTGAGCTTATCCTCCTTCCTTAGCCTCCCAAGTGTCTGGGCTTAAAAGTGTGGGCCACCGTGCCCAGCTGAACTGTGTTTGGATGGGGGTACTGGAGATTGAACCCACGAGCATTCTACCTCCAAGCTATATCTTCAGCCCTATTTTATATTTATTTTTGAAAGAGTCTCGCTAAGTTGCTGAGGCTGGCTTCAAATCTGTGATTCTCCTGTCTCAGCCTCCCAAGACCTGAAATTACAAGTATGTGCCAACATGCCCGGCTCAACTGGTTTTATAAAGCAAAGTTCGGGAGCCCTTTAAGGGTATTTACATCTGATCTTGGAAACCATAAGCTTTATAAAGAAAGAATGGTTGTATAATCCTTTGGAGCTGTTATAAGATAAAATATGGAGGCAGTTGTATAATTACTACATGAAAGAAAACAAAAACATTTTGGATTTTCTTTCACAAAATAGAGGATAGAACTAGCAAATGAAAACTATTTAAACAACTCTCCTAAAGTACTGCTATCTTGAATGTTTACTCTATATTTTAAACATACAAAAATAACAGCTCCTCAAATCATATACATTCTACAAAAGCCATTAAGACAAAATAAACAAGTGATATAAATAATTAAGTAACAATTTCATATCTAATTATTCTTCCTAATAATCTTCCAAATGGTTTGGTGAACTCCTCAATCAGTTATACAACATATTACTTTTTGAAGAAAATAGAAAAGAGAAAAACAATTTAGAATGGATTGTAAAAATCTATGTGAAAGGATGCTATTAAATTTTGTAATTACAGTATGCAAATTCATCTCCCTATTCCAGTCTTGGGACAGCTAATGTCCATGCTACATGAAGCCATGTCCTGTAGAAGCAGGAGCTATTGTGGTGGAGAAATGATGTTAGTAAAATTACCTTCTTGCCTGGAACTCTAACCCTGTTGGGCCAATCTGTAATGGCCTACCTGGCTCAGTGCCCTTGTTTTTCTTTCCATCTGAGAATAATCTATTAAATTAACCCTGACTCATTGATATGCATCAGACTCAGGGCGGGGGGGGGGGGGGGGGGGAGAGGAGGGACTCTAGCCCTTAGCAGGAGAGATAACATAAGAAATCCCTTGTCTCTTCCCTGAATTACTGCTCCCCTGAGTTTGTTCTGGTTTTATTCCAATTCACTGTGACTAGTTTCCTTACCTTGTACCTCAATTTCTACTGGCTGAGTTTCTTACTATGAAGTCTCAATCTCCTTATTAGGGGTCCCTAATGCCCTATTGTGGAGACTCCCACAATATCCAATACTCAAAACATGTGGAATTGATCTTTTATTTTATTTATTTACTAGGACTATTTTGGTATTTGGGCCACTTCCTAACCAATTTAGAACTTGGGCTCAGTTAGGGCAATATTGCACCAGATCCATACCACTGCCCCACCATCTGTCAACACCAGCTCTCCAATTATGAACCTCTGTTTCAACTTCATTGAGGAAGCACAGCAAAATGATTAAGGGCATGTTTCCTGCAATCTGGTTCCCACTAGCATAGCTATGCATGACCATGAGTAAATTTCTTGTGTACCTTTATTTATCCATCTCCAAAATAAGGATTAAGATAAAACTTGCCTCACATATGAATCATCTACAGATAAAACATAAAACTGCCTAATAGATAATGAGCATTATCTCTTGCTATTCTTATGGTTTCTATATATCCATCTATGGACTTAGAGGCTGCATTACTATCTTTAGACCTTTGCTTAGGCTGAAGATCACCTGATCCAAATAGGGAATGAAATTGACCAAATTGTGTATGTATATGCACAAATATGTAACAACAAATCCAACTAATATATATAATCATAATGCATCAATAAAAATGTTGGATAAAAAATAATAAACTTTAGAAGGTTAAAAAAAAAAAAAGATTGCCAGATCCTATGTGTCTATTCCGTTCTGATCTGGTTCTATACTTAGATATAAATTCTTTCTTCTCAAAGAAATTACAGAAAACATGATTATTTTCCCAAACAAAGTAGTAAGTCGGCTGAAATTCTTTGCTTGCAGCTATATTCCTTCTCTTTCAAACAGAACGGTGCTATCGTCCAACAAGCCTGAACCTGCACATACTTCTCTGTGTTTATGAAATGCTACTTTTACAGCTGCTCTGTCATCATGACTTATCCTGAAGCAGCTTTCAGAGCAGATAATTTGAAAATTATACAAAATCAAGCCAAAATGGGGTGGTAGCTTTTGAGTACTCACCTTGATGAGGTAGAGTAGAAAAGAATAAAATTTAGGCAGGAAGGAGACATTGGAAAAAAAAAAAAAGAAAAAATGTAGTTTTAAAATCTGGAGAGTTCGTAAGCTAGGTCCCACACCCTAATCCCCTGAAGCTCTGCCCCCATCTGAGATTCAGGGCCAAGGACACCTGAGAGTCAGGACCAAGGTCAGATCCATCTTGAAACCTGAGGAGGAGGAGGAGGATCCAACTTTTTCTGTGCCCACCCTCCTTTGGACGACCACCTATACCTGTGAGAAGGAGGTCCGGACTTCTTCTGTGCCAACCTCCTCTTGGAAAGTCGATATAAGGACTGGAAAGGCTGAAAAGCTCTCTCTCTCTCTCTCTCCTGTGTGTACCCCGGAATCCATTACCTGTACCCTTATTTTCCTGAATAAATACCTGCCTTTTGTTCCTGACTGGCACGTGTTAAAATTCTTTTTATCACAGAGACCATGGACCCACGAGTGGGACCGCATTATCCCACAACAACCTGGTCTAATACTACAAGGCTACTTAGATCCTTGATCCTGGACTTTTAAGCTGTAAGCCAAGAGTTAGAATCTGAAGAAAGATATATGGACCTTTGTATCTCATGACATAGTTCCAAATACTTAATGGAATATTTATAAAATATGAGTACACTCATTAAATATTAATAAGCATAAAGATAAAATGATAACATTCATTGACATGATTCTGTTCTTATTTTATATAATGTTAATACTGTTCATACATACAATACCTCAGATTAATAAATATCAATCACTACTTATTTCTGATATTTAAAGGCCTTATCGCAAAGAATATTAAAGGTATAATGATACCTTCAGAACCAAGGAGGCCAGAATTAGTGTGTGTAATTTTATAAGTGGAATAAAAGAGAGGAGAGATAGAGAAAGTGATTTACTCCAAACTAATAAGGAAGAGTTGAACAAGAATCTGGTTACTAAATACCTAATACTAGCTAAACTGCCTTGGGAAAAATAAAAACCTGTTATTCACTCTTTGAAAAAAGATACTCTAAATAGAGTTACATGCAGATTTTAAATAGCATATATCCTAACACTAATGGCCCAATTTGAAACTCTGAGGCAGTCAACTTTCAAATTAAACTCACACTCAATATTCACAAAAAGATCTTCAGCATATAGGCTTCTTCAACAAAATAACAAGCGCTCACCCAATTCCACAAACTCAGCTTTTCCATCATACCAGCCAAATGTGCTGATAAAAATTCTAAATCAGTAGGAAAAAAATTACATTTCTTTAATCATCAAAATGAGTGTGACTTAAGAGTTAGGCTGGGTACTGGCTGATTTTCAACATCATTTCCCAAATCCTAACTTAGGAGTAACTTTGATACTGTGCTCTCAGAGTCCAGATAATGTTGATTCATTGTAAGAGAGTGGTAGGTGAGAGAACTTGGAGGAGGGAAGTAGCTATTGCCCAATCTAAAGCTGGTGCTAGAACATCAAATTGTAAAAGACCCTGTGTTCCATTCCCAGGGTGACCTCTGTCACCTCTTTCAGTATTTACTTCTCCTCTCTTCAGTTTCACTTAAGGATTGATTTCTCAAACTCATCTTGTGACCCACAGCCTGTGAATTACCCAGCTGTTACTTTGCAAGGAGTAGATCACAGACAGTACATTCATAGCTATTTAAAATTAACATTTCTTTCTTATCAGAAATGGTTCAACTCTTTTTCCGACATCAACACATTATTGAAAGTTCTGCACTGTAAATTCTTTGTCCTTCCTGACTTTGTCCTTTCAGGCTTGTCTACAGCCAGTAATAACAACAGATTTTCTGTCAAAGGAGACTGTGGCCTCATAAATACACATTAAAAATTCCCAGCACTCAACATCTCTGAAAGATGGGTAAAGACTTATCCAGAAGAATCAGTTTCTGTGTGTGTGTGTGTGTGTGTGTGTGTGTGTGTGTGTGTGTTTGAATCCTAAATGTGGGATTGGCTACCACCTCCCAAAGCTTTCAGTACATCATGTGACTTTACAGTAGCACAGTGAAGACTTGGACCACACTGATGCCTCTCTAGGATTTCATAGCAAAGACAGTTAAGCTCAGCATGTTTGTACAAAACTTCATTTTCCCACAAACTTGCCCATATTTTCTCTAAATATTTTACTTAAAGTAGGTACCAAAGTAGCAACTCTACTAATGTATTATATACTGTGCCACTATATTCACAAAATATAAGAAAGCATAAAGCCAGATAGTAGTAACACATGTCTGTAATCCTAGCTACTCAGGAGGCTAAGGCAGGAGGATTGCAAATTCAAGACCAGCCTGGGACACTTAGCAAGACTGTCTCAAAATAAAAAATAAAAAGGGCTGGGAATGTGGCTCAGTGACAGAGACTTACCTAGCATGTGCAAGGCCCTGGGTTCAACTCTTAGTATCTTCCCCCAAAGAAAGAAAAAAAGAAAAGAAAACATGGGTCCCATAAAAAACCTTTAAGGCAGAATCTTTGGTTAAAACACACACACACACACACTAATGCCTGCTAAATTACCAGGAAAATTGCTTCCTAAATTAAAGATGAACCTATTAAAATTATATTAGAAATGAGAGAGAATAGAAATTCTCTTGGTCAACTGGTATTCAACTTTCTTCCACTAAAAATTATTCTAACCAGAATTAAAATTTCAGCAGCAAGTTAAGAAAGACAAGACAGTAAGATGGGCTTATCCATAAGCAAAGAGTAGATCTTCAACCACTTCTAACACAACGTTGTAAAATTAAGTGCTTCAGACTATTTAAATTTCATTGGCATCTAATTGTAGGCTCAGAAAACAAAGTTCACAAACTCCCGAAATTCACTCTGAATAACTAATAGGAAAAATGGTCTGGGAAAAAACTACAGAAAAAGCTTACACCCAGATTTATTCTGTAATTTTTATAAATCACATTTTTGGAAAGAGGTAGGAAGCAAGTAAATTCTAAAGATAGGATTTTTTTCTTAGTTACGTAAATTCAAGTATATTATGTCTAATCTAAGAAGAAAAGAGTAGCTCTTTCTTATATTAGACACTTTCAGTTCTCACCATTTAAGGTTAGTTGAACAAAACAGTCAAAGTTGAGAAGTCAATGAAATTCAATTTAAAAATTAAAATTGAGCTAAATGGGGCTGTTAGACTGATGAGGCTAATTCCAATTTAGGCTGTTTTCCATGAAAATCTCCCTATTTTGGCTTTTAATGAGATAGAGACAGGGAAGGACTGATTGTCAAGCTGGGGTAGAGATGTTACTTCCAAAGTTGGTGTCTGGGCTCTTTATTAAGGCTTCAGGGCAAGGGAAGGCTACTCTGCAAAATAGAGGGAGATGAATTTGAGAAGGGGCAGGTATTGCAGTCAAGGGGCAAAGGTGAAAAAGAAAGCATGATGGAAGGTCTGTGTTAGGTAAGAGGATCATAAAATGCATAGCAAAGCTGCAACCAGTAGAAACCAAAAAGGGTGAAGCTTTAACTCTTGTACTGACAGGACAAATCAAAGTGGCCTCCAGATGAGGGGGAGCTTCAGATTTTCATGGGCTAAATCCATTTTCATGGATTTGGGTCCAAGCTAAGTATATGCAGATTTCTGAATACTAAAGAGATTTCTGGTGACATCTGAATTATGTAGCAAATGATTAGGAATAGCACTCCAACAAATGTTAGGTAAATCAGTTTGTAAGTTCTATTTTTCTACTAGGTCCACTTTTCCAAACATGAAGAATACAATTATAATAATGACGTGAATTATATGATTTTTGAGGTCAGACAGATCTTGGGTCAGATCCTAACTCTGCCCTTTACTCACTATGAGTCTGGAACTAGTTGTTTAACTTTTCTAAACCTCAGTTTCTTCATTCAAAAGAATGGTATAATACATACCTTGCAACACTTGGCATTTAGTAAGTGCTTAATAAATATCCATTGACTGCCCAACAGGTTTGTTGTGAGAAGTAAGAATGCCAAGCATGTGTGGCCAGGCCTTTGAAAAATGTTAGCCATGACTCCTATCTCATTTCATTTTGAGAATACTTGCACTAACAGACTTATATTTAGCATGCGTGCACACACACACACACACACACACACACACACTTGAAAAACATTCCTCATTTCAGGCATTTTACTCAATAAAATTTTCAACAGCCATTAGCCAAGAAATGCTCTTGATTAGCATTAAATGCTATTACGTTTCAATTAATTTAACAGAAAGCTGATAGTATAGCCATGTATAATCATGGTTTTTCTTAAAGAATATATATGTATATGTATACATATATATATGCACACATATATGTGTTTTTAAAAATAATAATGACTGAGCTGGGTACATGGTGCATGCCTTTTTTCCCAGTATTTGAGAGGCTGAGACAGGAGGATCGCAGGTTTGAGGCCAGCATCAGCAATTTAGTGAAGCCCTCAGCATCTTAGTGGGAATTTGTTTCAAAGTAAAAAATTAAATAGGGCTAAGGGTATAGCTCAGAGATAGAATACTCTGGATTCAATCCCTAGTACCACAAATGATGATGATGATGATGATGATGATGACAACTATATTGGTCAGCTATTGCCACAATAACTTTACACACCCCAAATTCAGTGCCTTACAATAACAAACATTTGTTCTTATGTCCACAGATATGTACATGGACTGTAAGTTGGCTGAATGAGGCTAGGACTGGACAAGAGGCTCTGCTTCAGGCTGTAGACTAGGGTCAGGTTTGTTTCACTTGTATTCATTCTGGGACCCAACCTGGTGGGAGAGCAGCTGCCCAGCAAAAGTTCTTCTCATTACAAATTACCAGTGTAAAAAACCCAAGCCAAACAATCAAGCATATTTATGTTGCATCAAGTAACAGTTCCACTCACTAAAGCAAGCCCTATGGCCAAACCCAGCATCAGAGGGATGGGGCTAAACAATAATAAAAAATACCCAACAACAAATACTAAGATTTTTAACTAGTTGGGAGTAATTGCAATAAACTATACATCTGTATTTTCACATGGGTTAAATTCACATTAATGAGTCTCCGAAAGGAAAGATCTTATGGTAATTGAGGAGATTCTGGGGGAAATGAAGCACTATTTTGATACTTTGAAATAAAACTTTCTAATATTCCAACTAAAGACATGAAGTAAGTCAGGCTTCAGATATTCATTCATAGTCATACAGGAAATCATTTCAAACATATTTTGTGCTTTCACACTGTATTTTTACTCAAACTGCTATGTCAAGCCAACAAAAGTAATGGATACCATTATTAAAATAGGACATAACAAATTGTTACTATCTTATAAGATTTGCAGTTGAATAAATATAAAGTGTATTGGGGAAACACATCTCACTTAATTAAAGGAATCTACAAAATGTACTCAGATTGATTTAAAAAGGAAAATAAAACATTAAATCAGCCAACTGTGGTAGCCCATACCTGTAATCCCAGTACTTGGGAGGCTGAGATAGGAGGATCTCAAGTTCAAGACTAATCTCAGTAATTTAGCAAGGCCCTCAGCAACTTAGGGATACTCTGATTAAAAAAAAAATTAAAATAGGACTGGGGGTATAGTTCAGAGGTAGAGCACCCCTGGGTCAATCCCCAGTACCACACACAAAAAAATTAAGTTAACATAATATGTTTTGTTACTTCATGCTTTTAAGTTTAAGCATTTTCAATAAATTTAAATAAGAAAATAATAGAAAACAAAAGCATACTTAAGTCAAAAGAGGATTAATCTGTTTTCAACCATTATTTTATAAATTATTCAGTGCAAGCTTACAGAAATGACTTTAATTAAGAAAGATTACAAATTGGGCATAATATGATAAAATATAATGACAATGTTTAAAATCTATGTTGCAATGAAAACAGAAACAAATAATTCCTTGGCAATATAAAATAAGATTAACAAAATATTTTGTTTCTAGGGATTCACTATTCTTTAACTCAGGGCTCCAAATATAACAATATCAAGTATCTGTTTTAGGTATCAGAGACCCCATAGAACCAACCAATTTGGTCAAAAGTGTATGAATTTAACTAGTGAGTAGGAAGTATAGCATTAAATATTAATTCTAATGAACTAGTCTGTGAATTATTCTTTTAAATTCTAACATAACATATTACTTCTATTCTACTCCCTCATACAATTGGAGGTTTCTAAAATAAAAGAATTCTATGAAGGAGTAGAATAGAAATAATATGTTATGTTATTATTATTAATCTCCAACAGATCCGCTTATATGAGCAAGTCTCAAACCCAAATTCCTCATGGTGGCATTCAAAACTCTCCATTATGTTATCCCAATTTATTTTTCCAACCTTATTTTCTACTGTCTCATGAGTGCATCACTCTCACTAAACTGAGTTAGTGCTTCAAAAACATGTCTAAAGCATGTTGTTTCTCATGTTTCAAAAACAACTAATTTCTCTGTATAATTTTTGATCCATCTTTTGTCTTTTAAGGTTCTGCTCAAATTTCACCTCTTACATCTTTACCCTAAGCTGGCATTAACGTGTTAAAGATCCATTTTAAGTACTGAATATAACTAACAATGAAAACCTAAAGCTGTGTTTCCTAAATAGTAGACTATTCCCAAAATTAAATAAAATTAAAATTCAGTTCTCCAATTTCATTAGCAATATTTCTAACTTTGCCTTATCTCATATTTTCTGGAGATTGCTAGTGATGTGAATATTTGTTGTATGTCCTATTTTCTTTTTTAAAAAATATACTTTTATTGGTACATTGTAATACCACATCATAATGAAGTTTAGAGTGATAGAGACATACATGGACAAAGCACTTGGTGAGCTTCTCTACATAAACTTTTGGAATACTTTTATATAGGAATATATTTTTGTCAAAGTGAAATAAACTTAGTATATTAAATGCATTTGGCTACTGTGCAGCTACTGATTATACAACTACTTTCTGAAAGGAAGTCTGCTGACCCAGTGGGAGAATGGATTAATGAAGAATTCACCATAGCCCCCGTTTCACATCCTTGCTGCCTGAGTCACATTTAATAAGCTATGTGTGCAAAGTTAGAAATAAAGCCATTTCCTTTTTATTCTTTTAGTGTTATAACCCTGTTTTGATGCTGAGAGCTAGGGAACAGAGAGTAAAGCCTGTAAGACAGACCATTACAAAATGAGCAGTACTTGGTTATTCCAGCCCCAGAGTACAGGGAAATGTATTCGGCCAGCTGTGCAGGACAAAGGAGAGCATATTTGAGGTCCTAGAATGACAGGTGAACTTAAACTAAAATTGAAAAGCAAAACAAAAGCCAGCATGATGGCACATACTTGTAATCCCAGTACCTGGGAGGCTGAGACAGGGGGGTTGCAGGTTCACGGCCAGCCTCAGCTACTTAGAGAGGTCCTCCACAACTTAATGAGACCCTATTTCAAAAAAAAAGGATAAAGATTGGGGCTGGGGGTATAGCTTGGAGGTAGAATGCCCCTGAGCTCTCTCTCCAGTACTGAAAAAATAAAAAAAAGAAGAAAGGAGGAAAAAGAAAACAAAGCAGAAATTCTATACAATTTGATATGCAACCTATGATGACTGTTTCCTGGGATGTGAAAGACAATCCAGACACTTGGCTATACAAAGATCATGCTCACTACATGTGCATTAGTCAAAGGAATTAACAAATTTTCCAAAAGATTCTTACATCTTCAAAAGTAAATAAAAGTTCAGGCAATGAGAAGATCTATAAGACAAAAGTCTCTAGCCTCAAATGGAAAACAATCCAAGTTTGCCTGTACTAAAATACTAATACTGCCACACTATCACCATGATTCATAACCTAAATTCATTCATTCTTTATTTATATATTCCTTTATTCACCTACAATAAACACTACTATGTGCCAGGCACTAGAGTAGGCAGTAGGTACAACTTACAATCATCCCTGATCGTAGGTACAACTTACAATTGTTCCTGAATGCAAACATGTTATGCCCCTGATTGAAATTCTGCCACAAATAAACTAGCTTTAAATAAACTAGAGGAAAAGATAAACACTCCCTGGCCTCATGCAGCACACAGGCTTGCTCTATTTGGTTTCCAAGCACTGACTGTGTCCTACCTTACTGGTCAATTAGGATGGAAATTATGAATCTTAAAGTTGTATAATAAAGAGAATACTGTAATGCAACACACAGAGAAATGGTAGACATCAAGGTATGTAAAACAAAGATCAGGTAGGGAAAAATCTGGTGAGTCTAGTTATTCTTTGGTAAATGGATCACTTCTAATAAAGTATAAACACTAATACATGAAAATATATCTCAGAGTAAAATAAAATAGCAATTATATACTCAAACATTAAACCGACAGTACTGTCCATAAGCAGGATAGAGAAGCCACCAAACCTGAGCTGAGCTTCCCAATCATTCTTTTCAGGGTGCTCAGCAGATTGGATCAGCAGTAAAAAACTAACAGCAGTTAGGTTTCTCTCTTAAGCCAGGATGTATTGAAATTATAATATATATTTCGTATATCGGGCTCTGGACATTAGAGTTAAACATCATTATAGTTCTATACTTTAATAGGACTTAGAATTGTAAAACTATTTACAAGTTTATTTAGATATATAGAAACTTAGATTTAGACCCCAGAGTCTTTTTCACCATAAGGAAACTGTTAGGTATACTATAGCAATATATCTCAAACTAAGATTCATAAATCTGTTTATCAATTTATCATCAGATTCTTGATATTTTAAAATATTTTGTTTTAATTTTATTGATAATATAAAAAATTTAAAGATAGTCTGCATCTTTTGGATGACTTCATTCAGTTGGTACACTAGCATGAAATTTTTGTGCAGGAGTTGTATGTATAACTGGGTTTACATCAGTCGACAGGAAAGGATGTATGATTGGTCCAAATAAGCAGAGAAGTGGGAGAGTCCAGTATTATCTTTGTCTGTATCAAGTTGTATCAATCTATTGGAAAAGAGCACGGTGGTAAGTCTGCAAAAGAGAACTTTTCTATTCCTTATTCTAGCATCAATTATATGTGTTTAATGATACTCATTTAATGAAGCTGTCAATTAGCTGGCATGACCTTCAAGAGATGATGCTTTAGATAGTTACCAAGTTGAACATCTTTAATGTGCTATTCCAAAACTTCCCCAGTAGAATTCGGTTAAATATGAAGCCTAATTAGCCTCACTTCCAATCAAAGACTTAAAGGTATTGTTTTAAATAACATATTATGTAAACAGGCATTTGTAGATAAATATCAAAATCCAAATACAGAAACCAATGAAACAGAGAACTAGACTTACAGTGACATCTTTCTACTATAATTCCCCCTCCCAAATTAACAACTTTTTCAGCAAAGCACCCAGCCTATTAAATCAATGTTGATTCAGCCGGGCGTGGTGGCGCACGCTTGTAATCCCAGCATTTGGGAGGCTGAGACTGGAGGATCCGGGTTCGCGGCCAGCCTCAGCTACCTAGTGAGGCACTCTGCAACTTAGTGAGACTTGGTCTCAAAATAAAGAATAAAAAATAGGGCTGGGGGTATAGCTCGGAGGTAGAATGCCCCTGAGTTCAACCCCTAGTACCAAAAAAAAAAAAAAAATCAATGTTGATTTACACTAAATTACAAGCCAGGTGTGGTGGCACACACCTATAATCCTAGTACTTGGGAATCTAAGATAGAAGGCTTGTAGGTTTAAGGCCAGCCTCAGCAACTTAGACCCTGTTTCAAAATAAAAAATAAAATAGGGCTGGGGAATATAGCTCAGAGGTAAAATGCCACTGGGTTCAATCTCTAATAGCACAAAAAATAAAAAATAAAAATAGACAGGATTACAGTACTGTTCATTTGAACTATGATGATTTTGTAGTCTTACATTAAATTTGAAAATTTGTTTTAGTTTTGTTTTTTTAGATTTATAAATATAACCATAAAAATTATATGTTATTTTATATTTGCATATAATAAGTAATATAATAAGCAAGAGAAGTAAAATAAAAATAACATCAGTCAACACTGGAAGTCCACAGGAATTTAATTTTTCTTCAAGAGTATGGGATACATTCCTCAACCTGGGGAATCTGCTATATGATATACATTAGTTTTATCAAGGATTTAAGAGAAAAGGAGCACATTACCATGGTTCTCTATAGATTTAAATTTCATTTTAAAGTAGGTCCCACCGCATCCTTCCTTCTGCTTTACTTCTAACTTCAACACTCAAAGTAGCAAGCATAGGGTAGAGATGGCCAGAAATGGAAGGACACAGTCTGGAAGACTTTTTGTAAGAGTCATTATGTTGAATTGTACTTGCTTTCATTTTTATCTTGAACTAAACTGTCAGTTTCTGAAGAGACGAGATGGAACCAATGCCTGTCACAACTGAGAGGTTTAATAGAAATGTTTGACAAATGAAGAAACTAATAGCACCAGGTTGTTTTCTCAACTCCTATATCTATAGTCTGGTTTAAAGAAAATACATCAAAACAATGTATTAATATATTTTAACTATATAAAAAATATACTTTAAGAAGTATACTTGTTAACTTTTAAAGAGTCATAAGTCACAACTGATTATTAAGAATCTATATCCTTGTAGACTAACCTCTAGAGGTGGTCTTCTGAACAATAAAAAATAATTCTAAGATAATATGAGCAGTCTTTATCTCCTTTCCACAAAGATCATTAACTATAAAACAATGAATATATCAACCCAAGAGTCAAAAAGCCAATATAGAATTAAAATAAGCAGTACATTGAAAAACAGTATTACTTTACTTAAAATACTTAAATACTAAACATGCATTAGTTAAGTATTTTTTTAATCTAATAGTTCAAAAAATGAAAAGATTCTGTACTTTCCTCCACTATCATATTTTAAGAAAACATATTTTCTTTCAATTTCTGGGTGGTACTAACTAGAAGCCAGCAAACATTCCTAGCTTCATTCCCGAGAACTGATGAAATACATCTGTAAAAATAAACAGTTTTTAAAAGCTGAGCTTGCCAAAAAGAAAAGAAGGAAAATTGGTTTTATTATTTCATCAATACTATTCTTCAATAAAAGAGAAATCAAAGTAAAAGCCAATAAACTTTTGATTATGAATTGATTCAGTGAACATATATGTACCTACATACAAAAAAAAACAGAATAAGGTGTAAGGACACAATTTAACAAGTAACTAATGTCATAAAAGTTGATTTATGACACGGAATATTGCTCAATAATATTGTATGCAAATAACAATTTTCCCTCTTACTTTTCTTTATAACTGGGATCTACATTGAGCCCTGAAAAAAGAGTCTCTCTTTTCTTCCAAAGTCTATCCATAATTTCTTATCAGCAGGCTGTCTAATGAGTTAGGTCAATCACTAAGCCACTATTTCAATTTGTGCTTCTGCAGCAAAGAGTCTTTGGAAGTTAAGAAAATCATTTCTATTGTATACTGATATTCTGGACAAAAACTAATTTCCTGCTCAACCATGGGAGTCATATGATGCCAAGGTAATGCAAAGTTATATAGAGCTCAACTCCAACAATTAAAAAGAAATATGCATAATAAACTTCCATTCGCCATTTGAAGGATTTTAAAAGCAAACTTAATAATAGAAAAGAAAAATATAGAAGAAATCATAAAGTAAAAGTAAGAAATGCAAGATTAATGATAGCATATTATTAAGATCAGAACTGAGCAAACTAGAGAGAAATAAAGTGGGAGGGGAGAAGGAGAACCATATTACAACTGTAGAAGGAAAGAAACCTAAAAAGATTTTTTGACTGTAAATTGAGCTACAGAATACAAAACTTGGAGAAAAAAAAATAGTGGGTAAATACAAGTAGATGACCTCTAACTGGATTATGGGGGTCAGAGGAAACGTAAGCTTGACATCTTCCTGAGTAGGAGGCATACAAAAACCACATGAGGAACACAACCCAGAAGATATGCTTTATGGATCTGTGTGAGGTCCTGGAACATTGTGCGTTCTAACAATTTTAGGATTGCAAAAATTGCACAGAACAGCCAGCTGATTAGTTTTCTCTCTCTAACCCACATTTTGGCCACTATTCTAAGTATCCATTTGAAATTGCTCAGTTTGTGTGCACTACAAACTTGAAAGCTAAGTTTCAAGGAGAAAGCTAGAACAATACCATTATATAAGACCGATAAAAAAAAATGCTATGAAAAAGAAAATCCAAACTGAGAAGAATTATGGTTCAGGGTTTAATGTCCTATTCATTCAACTTTGGAGTGCTAAGATATAAATTGGCATTTTCATTATTGCAGAGTTATACTAACTACTGAATTCAAGTTAACCACAACAACAACAAAAACTTAGCTACCATCAGCTTTAATTTGGCCCATGGTTACACTAACAAAAATGTATTCAAGATGGCTATGACAGTCAATTTTACATGTCACCTTGGCTAGACTCCACTGCTCAACTGTTTGGTTAAATGCTAGTCTAACTGTTATAAAGGCATTTGTTAGATGTGATTAATACATCCATTGGCATCAAGTAAAGCAAATTAGTCTCCATAATGTTAAGGGATCTTTTCCAACCAGTTGAAGAACGTAAGAGCAAAGACTGCGAGATCTGAGAGAAAAAGGAATTCCACCTCCAGATTGCAATGTAGAAATTCTGCCTGGGTTCCCAGCCTTCAGACTCAAGACTAAAAAACAACATAAACATAAGCAACAAAACTAACTAATTTCTAACCTGCCCTATATACCTCATCCCCCTCATCCCCCACACTTCACGAGAGAGAGAGAGAGAGAGAGAGAGAGAGAGAGAGAGAAGATATAGATTAGATAGATAGATAGATCGATAGATAGATAGAGATATAGGAGGTATGGGTATGTAAAATAACTTGAGATATATGTATATGTGTACACATACATACTCCACTATCGGTTCTTTTTACAAAAATAAATGTATTGTATTTATCCTAACATGATACACATTTTAGAACTTGAGATATATGTATATGTGCACACACACACACACACACACATACACACACACACAATTGGTTCTGCTTCTCTAAAGAACTCTGATTTATTAACATCCAAAATCATAACAAAAAATAAATTTATTTCATTTATCCTAACATGATAAAAATTTTAGAACTTGAGAAAAGTTGTTTACCATCAAACTTCCAAAGTTTTCAGATCACTTAAAGAACTTGTGGTAGACAATATGGAATCTATGAATGTTCCATATATAGCTTATAGCTTTTATTACACATACTAAGAGTTTAAAATGAATTGCACTCTGTACAGGGGAACATTTAGTTGTGTTTCTGAATTACATATTGGAATAGGTAAGCAAATTTTATTTATGCTACAACTATGGAAAACAACACAAAGAGGATTATGGAGCTAAAGTGAAAATGGGTGGGCATACCTGGTTCAGGGAAACAAAAGCAGACACCAACACCATGGAGAGTTTACAAAATGGAATAGGCACTTCGTATAAATAGAGCCTGTTATTTGTGAAAACTGAGTCCTAAGTCTGTCAAAGCACAATGGATAAATTATCTTGTTTTGAAGTGTCTTTCAAAGTTCATTAATTTTAAATCAAGCACAATAGAAATATAAATTACTAATTATACATTTAGCAAAATGACTGGCAACACAGTTCAACACATGATAATCTGATTTGTATAGAAACATTTTAGAAACATCATGGGACTTAAAAAAAACGAATTGGATTGAAAAATAATTCAAAGTATGAACCGTGAGTGGTGGCGCATGCTTGTAATCCCAGTACTTGGGAAGCTGAGCTAGGAAGATTGCAGGTTCGAAGCCAGCCTCAGCTACTTAGTGAGGTCCTCTGCAACTTACTTATTGAGACCCTGTTTCAAAATAAAGAAAAAATAGGGATGGGGGTGTAGTCAGAGGTAGAATGCCCCTGGGTTCAATCCCCAGTACTGCAAATAAATAAATAAATAAATAAATAAATAAATAAATAAATAAATAAAATAATTCAAAGTAGTTTACTGGCCATCAATGACAGTAAATAATAGATCTAAATTGCAGCTTATGATATCTGGCTCTAATTCACAATGTCATTCATTATGAATATTTAAGAAAACTATTTGCAAACAAATAAATTATGATGATATCTCAAGCCCAAGATCCCAAACTTGAAATCCAAATACCTTCAAGGCCAGGGGATTAATAAAAATGCAGGAGGCTTCAGGTATAAGAAGGAGGGGAGGTAGGGCATGCACACCCCTCAGAAGGCACCTTTACATTCAAGCAATGCAGCAACAACTGTACCTCTTCCAACAGAACACATGGACTCAAGGTGAGTTCAACAAACCACTACTAGTTGGTGACCCTAGAACTAGACAAGGGAAGTAAATTAAAACAAAAAAAACCCAGGAATTATTAAAAGAGAATATATCTATAAATATACTGGAGATATATACACACACACTAGTAGTGGTTTGCTGCAGATGAGTATCCCTGACCCGGTCAGGGAAGGCACTTTGGTAAATCTGTATAGACAAAGACTCTAAGAAGAGAGTTAAAGCTGGGCATGTTGGTACACACATGTAATCCTAGTACTTGGGAGGCTGAGACACAGAGGATTACAGGTTTGAGACCAGCCTCAGCAACCTAGCAAAACCCTGTTTCAAAACAAAAAAATAAAATAGGGCAGGGAATACAGATCAAAGGTAGAATGCCCCTGGGTTCAATCCCCAGTACCACCACTAAAAAAAAAAATTATTTGGAAGAGATTACTGAAAAGAAGCTACCCCAACAGGTCAAATAAAGTCATTTTAGAATTTGAGGAGACAGGTCCCCAGCATCCAAGCACTGCGTGAGGAGTTGCGAGCAGCCCTCAGCAACAACAGTGAAATTGATGCAAGTCACCTCAAGAAAGGAATGGAGGGCGGGTGTACGACAGGAGTAGGTGGGGAGAGGAGGCATACAACTAGTTCACAGCAGATATGCAGAGGATTTGAGAAAAATGGGACAATACCAGAACACAGTGGGTTTTCCCTCCCTGTCCAGTGGCTTTTCTTCTTCTTTCTGGGAGTGATGTCTTTGATGCTTCCTCTGGTTGTTCATCTTGTCTGGGACCAAAATGTCCTTTCCAGGTTTAGATGCTATCTCAGCTCCCACAACTATTGGCAATAGCCACCACAGCCCACCAGCCTTCACCCTTCAGCCTTCTTGAGAGCACATACACTTGGAACTAAGAAAACCAAGACACTTCATACATGTCTTCATACATGACTTAGCACTGGTTCAATCTCCACTACCCTGAAGGAAGGAAGGAAGGAGGGAGGGAGGGAGGGAGGGAGGGAGGGAAGGAAGGAAGGAAGGAAGGAAGGAAGGAAGGAAGGAAGGAAGGAAGGAAGGAAGGAAGGAAGGGAAAACTATGGTTACTACAGAGAAATGGGGGCGGGGGCAGGGGCTGGGGAAGTCAGGAAGCTGGGAGCCCAGTTAGAAAGAAGCCTATCATATTGGTTCTGGCAGTATGATAGCAATGAGGAAATCAGAATGATCAAACAAGGCAGCTTCTACCACGACCAAATTACTAGAAGAAACTAGAAAAATGTAACAATGTTTAAGGAGATACACAGAGAATAACTACAAAAATGTGGGACAGGGAGAGAGATAGTTAAAAGAAACATGAAGCCTGGAGTTTAAGTTCTACTAGAGGACTTGAAATGAATGGCTAGCATTGAATACTGAACTAGGAAACTGGAAGATGAAGCAAATAAACGATCACCTCACAAAGCAACCATCGCAAAGAAATGTAAATCACTGGGAAAAAGAAAAGGCATGGAGACAGAGCCAATATGCAAATACCAGGATTTTCAGAAAGAGAGAACAGAATAGAAGCAATGATCAAACAGCAAAACTCTAAAGTGAAGAAAAAATTGAGTTTTCAGATCAAAGGAACTCACTGAATGCCAGGCAGTTATAATGAAAGGAAGAAAAGACATACTCTTGACATATTATGGTGAAGTATAAAGAACAAGCTATACAGGCTTTAAAATGGCAGAAAAAAGGATAAGTGATCTCATATTTGCATTTCAAATATGTATGGCATTGTATGGTATACAGATGAATTGTAAAAGTCATTCTAATAATTTTAAACTTTATCTTTTCTTAGAATTACATTAGACAGCAAATTCAAACAAACATACCATAAAAAGTGGATAGGAAGATTGTGGAAGAAAAAGATTTACACTTTAATGGCATGTTTTCTTTTTTTTTTTCTGCTTTTTGAATGAGAGGTATTACATTTTCATTTTGCACTGGGCCCCATAAATTATGCAGCTGACCAGAACCACTATGATAGGCTCCTTTCTAACTGGTCTCCCTAGACTCCCTCCTTTCTCCATAGCAGCCACAGTGCTCTTTCATAAGCAGATTACCAGTGATCATAAGTAGGTCACCTGAATCCTGCCTAAAACCCTCCTGGGAATAAGCAGCTGAACCCAAAATAAAATCTAACATCTCGCTCAAAGTCTCCCAACTACCTTCCAATCCAAACTCCTACCATCCCTTCCTTTTCTCACAACCCTCCACCCCAGCCTTCTAACTGTTCCTCAGAGAAATGTGCTCCTGCCCTGGGGGCCTTTGCTCCGCTAGTCCCGCTACCTAGATTGCTTGCCCTCTCTCTGTTCAGTTGGCTCCTTCCAGCCATTTGGTCTCAACTCACAGGTCACCCTCTGGAGAGGACTTCTTTGACTACCTCTTGTAAGAAGTCCCCCAGGCTCCTCTTGTCACACAGCTTTTGCCTTCTCACAACACTTACTGCTATCTGATACTATGTTGCTTATTAATTTATTGTGTCCCCCTCAAGACTATAAGATTAGATCCTTAAAAGCTGGATCCCTGGATATAAGGTTCACCACTTTTTTTTTTTTTTTTTTTTTTTTTTTTTTTTTTTTTTTTTTTTTTTGGTGGTGTTGGGGATTAAATCCAGGGGCATTCTACCTCTGAGTTATATTCCCAGCCCTTTAATTTTTTTTTTTTTAAACAGGGCCTCCCTAGGTTGCTGAGAGTCTCACTTTGTTGCTGAGGCTGTCCTTGAACCTGTGATCCTCCTGTCTCAGCCTTCCAAGTACCGGAATTACAGGCCTGGCCTAAAGCTCAAAGAGCAGGGGGAAGTCAGTGCCCCTCGGGGTACCTAGTGGGAGATGGGAGTCAGTGGATAAGTTCCCCTGCTTCCTTCTACCTAGTGAATAAGGGGTAAATCAAACTAAGATGCATTTTTCATGGTTCCTCAGAGGCCTTCAGACTCGTAGGTGCCCTTGGTAACCAGCTCCAAGCTCAACAGTAACTCCTTTGTTGGCTTTTCTTCCTTCCCTGTTCATTCTCCTCTCCATCATTCTGCTTCCTAGGATTGCTTCCCAAACAATCTGCCCATTTCCAAGATTACTTCTCAGGCTCTGCTCTCACGTCTCTAAGCTTTGCTTTTCCCATTCATAAAATGGGGGTAATAATACTTGTATTCATGTAGGACAGAAGAAATAAGTAGGTAGAAAGGAGACAGACAGGAAGGGAAAGTAAAATATAACTTCAATATAAAAAACCTGAAACTGAAGTGCTTCAGTCTCTACTCCACAAACCAGTTCTCTTTCCCAGGCCTAACTATCCCAAATTTCTCCCTTGGAAATCTGTAAATTTTAAGAGTTAACTAAAAGGAAGTATAAATGTCCTATGCATTGATAGCAAGACAGGTACGATATTTTTAAAAACTTATAATTTAGGACACTCTCCAGCTTATCTGTCAACCAGTTAATGAGGACCCCAATCAGCCTGAGGACCCTAAGGTTGACCAGACCACCATAAACTGCCTTGGGGACTACTGGACTGAGATTATTCTCACATACCTCCTCTAGCCCATCCCTATAAGAAGAGAGCCCTGAACTCCCCAAAATGCCCTTCCTCATCTTGAGGTAGCCCACATTCTCTCTTGAATGTGTATTTCTTCTTTTTCTTTTCCCCAAGTAAACCTCTGTCCATGTCTTTCACTGGTGCGAGCTGAAATTCTTTTCCATCACATTAGCCAAGGACCCTGCAGATCCTGAGTTCCTGAGCTGAGGATTCACCCCAACCATATCAGTAGTGCCTTCTACTAACAATATTGCAATGAGGGTTAAATGAAGTACCACACATGAAGTTCTCACCATAGTGTCTGGCATACAGGAAAAATTCAACCAATGTACTTTTGTTCATAATACCCACAGTAAGTAGCGCTTAGTAACAATCAACAATGATACACTTTTATGAGAAACAGAGACAATTTAAATAAACATCAGGTTACCCTCTAGCACAGTGGTTCTCAACAGGGGGTGATTTTGCCCCCTGGAGACATGGGGCAATATTTAGACAATTTTGGTGGTAACACTGGAGGCTGCTACTCACATCTAAAAGGCAGAAGTGAGGGCAGGACAGCCCACATGATAAAGAATTACCCAATCCTAAATGATAGTGGTCCCAGGGTTAAAAAACTCTGTATGGCATAATATCCAGATTAGACAAGAGCTTAATGAATATTTATTTACTATAATTCCTCAAGCCTTTAAAACTTTTTTAAAAAATCATACCAGAAAACTAAGTCTTAGCTGAATGTCTGTTTATGTTAATATTGAAATGGAACCGTACAAAGCATACCTCTTTGTGGTTCACTTGGAAAAAAGGACAAATCTTAAAAGTAAAATAGGCTAAATATCAAGGCATACAGAAGTTTCTAGATGCCCAAAAAATGTATATTTAGTCCTTCTTCTGTAGTATGAAACCCAATTTTAATTGATATGAAATGTGCCCAGCTAAAAGAATTTGTTCATCTTCCTCTCGAAATTTATGAAGCTCAAGTCACTGAATGGGGATCCTGAGCAAATGCTTTCAAGGCAGGTGAACCAGTCAGAATGCAGGGCCTTTTACCTTTTCCCTTCTTCCTTCTCTTGGCCTGAGCTGCAGATGCTGCAGCTGGAGTTATGGAGGCCAAATTGCAACTGCAAGGTGACCTGGAAGGTGGAGTCTGGGATCCTTGTTAACAAGGGAACCAATGTAGGAGCCATGAACTGCGTATCTCCATAATTCTATCTTTTTTTTTTTTTTCAGTACTGGGGGTTGAACTCAGGGGCATTCTACCTCTGAGCTATACCCCCAGCCCTATTTTTTATTCTTTATTTTGAAACCGGGTCTCACTAAGTTGCAGAGTGCCTCACTAGGTACCTGAGGCATAACTCTCTTACATAAAGGAAAAACAAACCTCTCTTTTGGTTCAGCCAGTATTACTTTGGTTTTCTGTGATATGCAGCTAAGCCTATTTCTAACACTTACTCAGAGGGTTAACGCTACAAACCACAGTCTTAAAAGATGACCAAATGTCAAAGAAGATAGATCTAAAATATAATCTCTCAGTTACTTATCAATGGCAAATGAAGAAGTTAAGAAAGAACCCGAGGTCTGTGAGGTCACCTGGCTGAATAATCTGTGGCTGGCACTTCACTGTGCACCCCAGCAATCTAACACTCACCCCCTTACAATAGCAACATCCTTAAAGAAGCTAAAAAGACTAACAGAAAAAAAATACTGACTTGTAGGCAGGGGCACACAATGTTCTGTGAAGATAAAAAACTACCACTGAGCCAAGCATGGTGGCACAGCCCTACAATCCCAGTGACTCAGGAGGCTAAGGCAGGAAGATCACAGGTTCAAGGCCAATCTGGGCAATTTAGCAAGACTCTGTCTCAAAATTTAAAAATAAATAAATAAAAAATTAAAGGAACTATCACTAAAATTTTTACTAAAAAGAAGAGTTAAACAGTTCATTCACTGAGTTTTGGGGTCTCTATCCTGACCTAGATCAGGAAGATCTTCCAAACAAGCCAAGGCCCATGGTTCTCTCTAGTCCTAATTCCACCTGAATATTCATTAGAAAAAAAAAAAACATCCTAAAATAGTTCTGAGTTTTCACTATTGATAGCAACACTTTCAGAGATATCACAGTCAAATGGTCATCTATGGGATGGCATTTTAATAAGTTCTAAAGGTTTATAAAACAAGAAGATAACTCAGTCCTAAATAATTTTCATATCTAGCTAGGCATATCAAACATTACATTTACAAAGAACTTAACTACAAAGCAATACAAAAAGAAGAAATATTAGCAGAATTCCCAAATATATTAAAAAGAAAAAAGAACAAAATTGAATGTTAATAGCATAGTCCTTGATGTTAATGGTACTCACTATCCAATAGATATATTTGTATTATATGTTCATATACAGACATATTATAATAACATGGAGTTCCTAATAAAAGAAAAATCAATAAATGCATTTATGACTGGAATGCCATACCACAAGGATGAAACAACTGAATTGAACAAAAGCTTTAACTCAATAAAAGTGTGTTGCTGACTTTTTTCTTTTCCAACTATTGATGTCTTACTTCCTGTAGAATTGACAAAAACCCATTACACGATGCTCCCCAAAGAAAATACTGATGGAGGGAAAGATGTCTTTTTGAGTTTTCATATATCATGTCTATTTTAAACTATATTTCTTAATCTTTTTTAACATAGTACAAATAAAATCAAAATATGGAATATTGTTCTCTAAAATATTATTTTTTTGTGCTGGGGATTAAACTCAAGGGCTCTACTTCCTACCTACACCCTCAGCCCTATTTTACTATTTATTTGGAAACAGGGTCTGGCTAAGTTGCTGAAAGTTTCACTAAATTACTGAGGCTGGCTTCTGTGATCCTCCTGTCTCAGCATCCCAAATACTGGCATTACAGGCGTGCATTACCACACCCAGCTAAAAAAAAATATTTTAAAGCAAATTTTACCTGAATCAGAAATGAGAATATTTCTATTTTCCCCTAATTCCTAATGGCAACTATCTTCTAATATATTACCATTCACCACCTGCAGATATAAAGACAACAATAGTATCCTAACTACAGAACACACAAATTGCTGCCATTTTCCCATAATGTGACATTTGTGTAATAATAATTTCCAGTCATTCAAGACTATATTACAAACTATATTATAGGCTAAAAAATATGACTGGTTTTTATCATCAGTATAAATTCATGTAATTATTATTAAATAAAAATCTGGCCTTTTGAAAAGCAAAACAAGAAAACAACTAAAAGGAAAAAACCAACCAGCAAAGGACTAAGATGTATTTATTTACTACATTTAATCTTTGAGCACTTATCATGACTAAGTGTGTCAATTCTGGAAGTATGCATATGACTCGGGCCCATGGTGGAGTCAGGTTTGGGGGCTTGTCCCAGCCCTACCATATACCAAGTCTTTTTAGTAGGTTCTTTCACTCTACCTAAACTTCTATTTCCTCATTACTTACAAAAGTTTGAGCCAGATGAAGTGGTGCATGTGTGTAATTCCAATGCTTGACAGGCTGAGACAAGGAAGAGCACAAGTTTGAGGCCAGTCTCAGAAACTTAGTGAGATTCTGCTTTAAAGTAAAAATTTAAGCTGGTATAGCAGCTTACATCTGCAATCCCAGTACTTGGGAGGTTGAGACAGGAGGATCACAGGTTTGAGGACAGCCTTAACAATGTAGTAAGACTCTCAGCGACCTAGCAAGACCCTTTTTAAAAAAAATAAAAATAAAAAGGGCTGGTGGTATATCTCATATATAGAATGCCCCTGGGTCCAATCCCCAGTACCACAAAAAATAAAAAATAAAAATATAAAAAGTGCTGTGGGTGTAGTTCAGAGGTACAATGCTTCTGGGTTCACACCCTAGTACCACTACCAAATTAAAAAAAAAAATTAAAATAATTACCATTTTATAGACTTGTTTTCAGAATTAAATGAGATAATAAATAAGTGTGATAGATACATAAGCATTCAGCAAGTGGTTTCATCATTTTTCGAAATTACTATTATCTTCTATATTGTTATAATAAAATAAAGCTTAAAAGTGAATAATTTGACAAAACAGTGAATAGAGACTTCTTTTCCTCCTCTAAAGACATGAATAAAAGGAGGCTTGAGAAGAAACAGACCAAATAATAAAATGTCCATATGTGAAAATATCACTAACAACCTTACTAGGAGGTACAGGGAGGTGGGTGAGGTGTAGCAGGATGGGGTTAGGAAGGAACCACAGCAAGAGATGTTGTGTGCATAATATGAATGTGCCACAATGAATTTCACTACAATGTATAATTGTAGTGTATAATTGTTGTACCAATAAAGTTCTAAAAAATAAATACATCAATAGATCTTAAAAAAATTTAAACCAAGATTTCAACTTGAAACCGAGTATAGCATTATGGGGAAGGCTTTTATTTAGTTTTGTTTACATATTTAAGTCAAATTCATAATGTTTTTTATAAGGACCACCAACTGAAGTCCAAATTTCTTCCATTTAAAAAATATTCCAATCCTCCATTTTTTAATAAGAGGAAAAATACATGGAATAAAGTATCACCAGGATTTTTTTTATTAATAACACAACTTCCCAGTTTTGCTAGAATCAAAACTTTACATCAATAAAATTAGATACATTATCTATGTTTGAATTTTAAGCAGTGCTCAGACTTTGGGATTTCACAGACCATTAATTTTCTTTTTTTTTTATTGTAGTAATTTGTGCATTGTAGCATACATCTTTGTTAAGTACAAATTGTTAACAACATATTTGCACACACTTCTCATCTGACCCCTTCCCCAATTCCCTCCCCATTCCCTCCCCCTCCCTCCGCCTCAGATTCACTTCAGTGGGTGACCTTGATATGATTGTGTAAGTACATCATGTGCCTTAGGGTGTCCCTCTGCCCCGTGCATTCACTACAATTAAATCAACTTCTTTGCTTATCGAGGATCTCTCCTTTTCATCTGGAGACCCTCCTATGCCCCATCTTCTCCTTAGCATCTGCATATTAGGGAGAACATATGCTTCTTTAATTTTGAAAAACACCATAAGATTGACAACTATTTATGTTCTAAATATTTTTTACATTAAGTATGATAGGTAATTTTTTAACAGAATAAACATAGGGTAGGTACAGAGGTTTTTTGGGGGGTTTTTTTGTTTTTTTTTTTAAAGCTATCTACTATCTACAGAATTTAATTAAATAAAAATATGTGACACATTCAGATTAAGAGGGGATTAATTTCCCAAGAAAGAAGAGCTGGCTTCCTTATACTGATACACACACACACACACACACACACACACACACACACACACCACGTGTATATATCCTTTCTGTATATATCTTAATTTTTCTCATTTCTCCAACAATTAGTTCTTGGATTTAAATTTGGAAATCTTCAATCTAAGTGCAAACAAGGTTGATGGATTTACGATCTTATATCATTTATTATACTTATCAATTATTGAGGAAGGAAGATTCACTACTCATAAGTTTATTTAAGAAATATGTATTGGGTACCTACCATCAATCAGACACTGTGGACAAGAATAAGACCCTACTCTAATTGGAGCCAACATTCTAGTAGGTAGAGGCAGATAATAAACAAATTAACAAATATATGCTCAGGTGTTGATCAGAGCTAAGAAGAAAAACAAAGCGGGTTAAAAAGATAGAAAATAATGGAAAGGGAGGGAGGGTATCCAGAGAAGTCTTCAACCAGGAGACATTTAAGTAGAGATCTGAATGAAATGAGGGAATCATTTGTATACCTATGGTAATAATAATAGTTAATAGTAATATAGCATTTATTCCTGTGCCAGTCACTATTCCATCTGCTCTGCATAGGTAAATTCATTTAGTTCTCTTAACTGTATATAGATACATTTATTATCTCCATTTTAGAGATGAGGAAAATGAGGATTAGAGAGGTTAAGTAACTTACGCAAGGTCCCACAGCTAGTAAAGAGCTGGCATGTGAACCTGGGGGTGTGGCTCCAAGGAGCCTTGCTCTTAGTCAATACAGTTATGCCCCACTGGCTGTCAAAGAGAAATAAGTGCACAGACGCTGATGTGGTGGTACATTTGCTCAACAAGCACAAAAAGTAGCAAGGAGGGGCTGCACAGGTGAAGTGGAAGGAGCAAAGGGGGTGGACATAGAAGATCAGGTCAAAGAAATGATAGTACAGTGGGGAGCAGGGTGCAGTTTCTAAGCCTTGAACTGTACAGTAAAGACTTCGGAATTTATTCAGAGTGAGCTGGGGAGTTATTGAGTCACTTTGAGCAGAAGATAATTAAGACCCAACTTGTCCAGAAAGGGTTGCTCTGGTTGCTGTGTAGAGCAGAGCATGGGTAGCATCAGGGAACTGAGTCTGATGGGTACTGCAATCCTCAAAAGAGATGATGGTGGTTTTAACTGAGGAGATGATCAGTGGAGTGGGGAGGTGAGAAATAGATTCTAGATACATTTTGAAAGTAGAACAGAATTTCGTGATGGCTAGAAGATGGGAAGAGAAAGAAAAAGGATTTGTGGATTACTCCAGGGCTGTGACCTGAACACTGAAAGAAAAGAGCTGGAACCCACTTATGTAGGGAATACCGGGTAAGGAACGGTTTGGAGAGAAAACCAGGAGTTTCACTTTGCACGCATTAAGTTTGATGTGCCTGTTTCCAGCAGTTGGGTATGGGAATCTGCAGTTCAGGCCTAGACATACACACTTGGGATGTATTAGTTTATAGATGAGAGACAAAGCCACAGAACTGTAGAGGGGGAAGAGGACTATGCCCTGGGACCCCAGTCTATCAAGACACAGAAGATGAGGATAAATGAAGGAAGGAAACTGAGAGGGGCTGTCCGTGAGGCAAGAGGAAAATCAGAAGTGTGTTGTCCTGGAAGCCAAGAAGAGAATTTCAAGAAGCAAGAGATCAACTGTGCACATGTCGCTGAGAGATAGTGAGGTGCAAGGACAGAGAACTAACCATTTACTTAATTCTTAGATATCACCAGCGACTCTACTGCAAGAGCAGTACCTGTGGATTACTGGAGAAAGAAGGGGAGAAAGGAAAGTGGAGACAGTGAACAGCAGTAAGTCCTTTAAGCTTTCCTATAAATAGAAAGTAGTGGGAAAGGACATTCTCTGTAGGAGACACAAAGTCTGCAAAGTGTGCTGGGTTTTTGTTTGTTTCTTTTAATAGAGGAGAGAGCTCAGAGCATGTTTGTTTGCTGACAGAAATGACCCAGGGAGAGAGGAGAGATAACTGCAGGAGGGTTAGGACCCAGAGCACAGGTGGAAGGGCTGCTTGTCTGCAGGAAGAGGAGAAAGCAAGGCATCAGGCACAGACACCAGTGGGCTGGTGGCAGGAACAGGACCTACCAATGTTTCTGGTGCATATGCATCACCTGGGGATCTTGTTGAAATGAAAATGATTCTTGATTCAGAAGGCCTAAGGTTGGGCCTGAGAATCTTCTTTCTAGATGGGCCCAATACTGCTGGCTCATGAACCACATTTATGAGTAGCAAGGCTCTCCACATCACGGTGTGTGTGTGTGTGTGTGTGTGTGTGTGTGTGTGTGTGTGTGTGTGTGTTTATGTGGTGCTCGGGATGGAACCCAGAAGCCTTCTACCTCCAGGCTACACCCTCAGACCTACCTTATTTTTTATTTTGAAATAGGGTCTCACTAAGTTGCTAAGAGCCTCACTAAGTTGCTGAGGCTGGCTTCAAACCTACGATCCTTCTGTGTCAGCCTCCCAACCACTGGGATTACAAGCATGTGCCACTATACCCAGCTTTCCACATCACGTTTTAAGAAACAATTCCTTTTTTTATTATAAAAAAGTTAATTTTATAAATATGAAAAAATTCTATACCCAGAAATAATTACTGTCAATATTTCAACCTATGATTTCCAAATTGTTAATGTTTATATGAAGAGTAATAACTACTATTGTCTTTTTTTCCATTTAGAAAATGAGAATACTATTGTATCTACTGTTCGCTCTTTTAACAATATAATGGGCTCCTTCTAATTTCCTTAAATATTTTTGAAGAATATTATTTCAATCAGATCAAAATATACAAACTCAGAATGGTGGGAAGAGTATCTTACTTTTTAGAATGAGTGATATTTTTAAGAGTTATTTAAGTATTTTAAAAGGTTTTTAAAGAATGTGTTTTAGGTAAATATACTATCATTTTAAGGTTCAAACTCCCCATCAGAACTTCCAGTCTTCCAACAAACTCATGTTATTTGCAGGAAAATGGATGGAACTGGAAAACATTATGTTAAGTGAGATTAGTCACTCACAAAAAGTTAAAAATTGGATGTTCTCCCTAATATGTGGAAGCTAGGGAGAAAATGGGACATAAGAGGGGCTCCAGATGAAGAAGGAGAATCCTAGGGTGAGCAAAGAATTTGACTTAAGGGAAGGTGATGGGGGAGGGAGGACACCCTAATGAACATGATGTATCTTCATGAACACATCAAAGTCAATCACTAAACTGAACTTGAGAAAGAGGAAGGAGGAGGGAGTGGGGCAGGAATTGGGGAAGGGTTAAATGAGAAATGTGTGCATGTATGCCTTTACCTATACCAGCCTGTACCTAACATAGATGTATGATTACAATGCACCAATTAAAAATAAAAAAAAAAAAGAACTTCCAGTCTTCCAAAAATCTCCCTTCCATTCCTTTCCCCCTCACAACATCATCTGGCTATGTCTTAACGCATTTTGTGTTGCAAAAGCAAAATATCTGAGACTGCATATTTGTATTAGATTATACTGCTAAAATTATGTATGATTTAAATTTTTGCATTCTTTCAGGTAAGTTTAAGAAGCATTTTGTCATTTCTTTAAGACAAAAATTCCTAGGAGACAAATGACAACTTTATCAGTTATGACGCTTTAGGTTACAAATAATTGGAAATCCAATTTCAAGAGGCTTAAACCAATAAAGGAATTTGGCTTTTTTAAGTATGACTTCACGCCAGCTTATTTATTTTTCTTTTGAGACAAAGTCCTGCTAAGTTGCCCAGGCTAGTCACACACGTGCGGGTTAGCCTAAATCCTGTCATCTACCTGTTTATTTTTATTGTTTTTTATTTTTTTTAATCAATCACAACTAAGAAAAATAGGATTAAAACTACTTACTTGGATTAATCAGGGTCAGCCATAGCAACATCCATTCACATAGTGAATGGGTGCTGGGGGTAAAAATCACAATTCTCACTACAATTACAATTTCTTGAAGTGCATTCATTAATTTTAAATGAATTCCTATCTCTGTACACTGAGTCTTTTCATCCAAAGACATAGTACCTTTTCCCATGTATTCAAATTTTCTGCTTCTTTAACATGTATTTCAGGAAGAGCTTATAATTTTTTTCACATATATTTTACAAGTATTTTGTTACCTATGGTTATTTATATTTAGATGTTTTATTTAAGGTTCCATCATGAACAGGATCTGGTTTTCTGTTTACATTTTCTATTTATTCAAATATGCCAAAAAATGATGTGTGTGTGTGTGTGTGTGTGTGTGTGTGTGTGTTAGTTACTGGGGATTGACTTCAGGAGCATTCTACCACTGAGCTGCACCCCCAGTCTACTTTGTTTTTTATTTTGAAACAAAGTCTCACTAGGTTGCTGAAGCTGGCAATGAACCTGCAATACTCCTGTCTCAGCCTCCCAAGTATTGGGAAATTCAACCTGTCATGCTGAACATCTGCTCTCATGACTATTCAGGACCCTGAAAAGAATTTGTCCATTTTGCTTGCCCTGCATCCTCAAAAAAAAAAAAAAAAACCACCATATCTAAATATTGTACTACTGACCTTGGAGACAGACCCTGCTTCCAATTGCTGGAAGAATCTAAGTGGTAGAAATGACAACTTAATTACCTTATCACCTTTTCCTCTTAGATAGAGAATGCAAGCGATCCTTGCATAAAGAAGTATCTTTCTGGAAGTGCTGGGCATCTATCATCTACCACTGAGCTATAGCTTCAGCACTATCTATTTATCTATCTATCTATCTATCTATCTATCTATCTATCCATCCATCCATCCATCCATCCATCCATCTATCATCTATCTATCTGTTCTAGCGATTGAATCCAAAGGCATTCTACTCTGGCCTACACTCCCTACCCTATTTAAAATTTTTAAGTTTTGAAATAGGGTCTCACTAGGTTGCTAGGGTTGGCCTTGAACCTATGAGCCTCTTGTCTCATTCTCCCAAGTACTGAGATTATAGGAATGTGCCACTGAGCGAGCTTATTTATTTTTCTTTTGAGACAAAGTCTTGCTAAGTTGCCCAGGCTGGTCTTGAACTTTGGGATCTTCTTGCCTCAGGCTCCCCTCCTGTGCAGCTGGGATTTCAGGTGTGTGCCACCACACCCAGCCAATAATAAAGAATTAGTCCAAGAAATAGTGGAAAGTCTATGTCAGAAATGGATTTTAGGGAAGTTGCAAATTAAAAAAAATCATGAAACAAAAAGTAACCTGGCAAGGCAATTTACTTCTGTGCAGAAGGGTACAGCAAGCACACTGGGCAGGCAGTCTATTCAGCCTTTTAGCTCCTAACTTGAAGGCCACTGTACCATTCTCCACTGGCTGGAATATGGATTTTACAATCCAATCTGGTTGGCTAGTTTTCAGTGGGTAGATTTTACAAAAGGAGACACATGAAACCAATACATCCAGGGGAGGAACATATAGACGCATGTACTAAAGTTATGAAATGGATACCTACATGACAGTTACAAAATGGAAGCCTGCCAGTTTCTATGTGACCTTGTAACTTCGATAGAAGAGATTTTCTTTTCTTAAAATTTCCCCCTCTTGACTCCAGATGAAGGAGAATCCTTAGGTGAACAAAGAATTTGACTTAATGGAAGGTGAAGGGGGTAGGGAGGACACCCTAATGAACATGATGTACTTTCTATGAACACATCAAAGTCAATCACTAAACTGACTTTGAGAAGGAGGGAAGAAGAGGGAGTGGGGCAGGAACTGGGGAAGGGATAAATGAGAAATGTGTGCATGGATGTCTTTACCTATACTAGCTTGTACCTAACAAAGATGTGTAATTACAATGCACCAAAAAAGGGAAAGATGAAAAATAAATAAATAAATTTAAAAAAAAAAGAAGCTAACAGTTGACACTGAAGGAGGTAAGGCATCTCAGAATATGTCCAGTGAGTATATTGACTATTTCACACTGAAATCACTTGAGAAACTGTAATGTCAGAAAGGATTATTTGGGCTGTCTTTTCCTACATGCAGTAAGCCATAAGTATTCTTTTGGAAAGTGTATCACTCCCATATCAAGTCTGGAAAATATGATCACCAGAAACTGATAATTAGCACTGTGATGAACTTGAATAAACAAACCTAGAAAAGTAAAAAAAAAAAAAATTTACCCCTCTTCTATTATACACTTCTATTCTTTTCTTTGAATTTTGTTAACATGAGCTGAATTTCTCCATCTGGGTTTGCAATTAGAAAAAAGTTATCATGATACAGGAGCAGAGGCGATTTAGTAATGGCTGTCTCTATAAGTCTCTGGACTAATCTTCATATACAAGGGTTTATCCTACCAAAATGATCATTCCAATTACAATGATAAGGGATGACAGGACAGAGTCATTATTCCCTTTGTTTACTGAACAGTTGTTCCATTAGATTAGTAAAGGGATCATTTATTCTTGAATTTTCAGCAAGTTCATTTGCTAGGGTTGTTAATCCTTATAGAATTAATCTATTCTCCCATGTCATCTGGCCAGTAGCATCTACTTGTTTTGCTATTCTTTCTATGTAATATAAGCAATTAATCCACGTTATATTCTAGAAACAAACAACATAATATACAATTTAGCATATTGACTACTAATACCCTATTAGTACTAATAATTTGCTTATTATAAAAGTTATCCATGACTATCTGTCTTTGTTTTTATATATTTGGCAGAGCTATCTCTAAATCAAGCATCTTGCTTCTCCTTTAGGTGTCCAGTGATCCTGGACCTATAAAACCTCAAGAGGAACAGGTTTAGTTTCATAGTATTTTATAAAAACTCACAAGTTTTGGACATCAGTGCCATATTATTTCTTCTGTGAGCCTAAAAGCAAAAGCAGCATTATAAATTATAACACAGAATATAAGGGGGAGCCAGAGTCAGAAGATATCTAGTTAAATTATGTAGGTGGTCTCTTAAATGACTTTATGATTATGGCTCCTTTTACCCCAGAATAGTACCCTTGTTTTTGGTTAAGCTTTACTGTTGAATATTCAAGACTAAGTTGGTAGCCCTCTGTGGGGCCAACATAACTTTTTATAAAATTATTTTATTATTATGGTCAGTCAAGGCTCCTCAGGGTTACTCTTAGGGACATTGTGAGGCTCCTCCTCTACACCAGTTGTGCCATCTGCCAGGAAGAGTCATGGTCTTGCTGACCATTTAGTTTCTCTTGAAGCATAAGGTACATTTCCCTCTCTCCAATGACCCTCCTTTTCACAAAATATACACTGGTGGCTCTTAGTTTCTGGGGTCTTCACAGTCTCCCTAATTGGGAGGTTGGATGACTTCCCAGAATTTGCAGAGCCATTAGGAGTTCCATTGTTTATTCCCTGAGTTCCATTTAACCTTGGAGGGCAAGGGCCGAAATATTAGCTGTTTTCTCCTTTGCTCTTTTGTTTCCTGATTGTTCTCCAAGTCTTAGTTGTTGAACACCCAAAAAGTAATGTATAGGGGTCAACATTATAGCCTATTTGTTTTCCAGGCAATAGCTATCAAAACATTGTTTAGGTTATTCTGTTAAAAGTTGAACATCTGTAATGTTAATCATTACAAAGATATACAAGGAAAATACAAAACAAAACTATTAAGGACAAAACAAATCCAATTTGTGTAATAGTTTTGATAATATCTGATGACAAAAACAAATCCCCATTTAAACTAGACTTTTATATATAATTATTATTAATACCCAATTTTTAATCAAAGTAGCATGATTTGGAATGCCAAATGTTTGAGCACATCTAGTTATCTTTGCTTAAAGATGAACATAATACAATTTAGGAACACACAAATATAAATTAAAAAAAAAAAAAAACAAAAAACAAAACACCTATCACTATTAACAATTGCTGTTTAGAGGATACCAGCTTGGTAAACTGTCCTCTTAAGCTTTATTTTAGAAGATATTTAGGGAACACAAATATACTTAACTTACAAAGAAGTCAGTAATAACATTATAGTGGCATATATATTAACTTTTATTACTGGAGTGAAATTTAGAACTCACTGCTCAGTAAAATAACTATAATTATAGCTTTATGTAGGTTAACTGCACCTTTTATAAGTTTGGAGAAAAGTCTCAATGATCAAAAACAGGCTTATTATCTGACGGACAATTGTATCTCTTTTATACAATAATAAAACATTCAAAGCAAATAGATATAAACCAGGTCTTAAGTAACAGGGATTTTTGAATAATACTAAATATCAGATACAGTATACATTGCATACAGAGATCACATTGGTTTCCTTACACGTATATAAAAACTAATATATCTAACCTGATAAGCTTTTATGAAATATTTAGATAAACCTCAGATGCACAGCATATTTAGTCCTAAGATGTATATACATCTATACTCACAGATATATAGGATATCAAATATATATAGTAACCCAAAGTAATAGCTGTTCATTTATCTTGAGAGGTGTTATAAATTGGTCTTTTAACAGGCTGTAAAACACAGACATTCAAACCCTGACTCTGCTAAAATGCAAAATCTTTGTTTAAACTAGTTCTTAGTAAATTATTACCTAGGGGAAATAATTTTAAAGAAAACATTGGAAATCACCTTTATAAAATGCAAAAAAAAAAAATTCTAGCCTAGATTTTGTAAAATTTTACCAAGAACAGATAAATATATTAAGAAAATCTAATTGTTTTAAACATAGAATCAAAGCATTAAGTGTGACTCTTACCCCTTTAATTCCTCCTAATTACAACTAATCTTATTACACATATAAAATTTCTTTTATACATCTTTACAAATCATTTGCAACTTCCTCAAACCCTCTGTGACTTGCTTAACCTTCACATTTTTGTTCTTATATTTTCCCCCATTGGGATAATTCAGTTGTTTAGAACAAAAATATTGCCATACAAAATCTTTTCCTCTTCCTTTTAACCTAAAAGCATTTTCCTCTTCATTTTAACCTTTTTAATGAAAATACCTCCTTATACCAATAAATATCTCCTTTTAGTTATTGGGTTTCCTTTTGTTTTAACTTTTTTTTTTTTTTTAACTTACTGCCTTTGGGCTTATTATCTTAATGATGGCTGACTCCATGGAACATGGCAAACGCAGCACAGCCGCAGGATTGTCCCAAACCACCAGGCATGGCCACTGGGCTCACTTAAGGTATTTTGGAGCCCATGAACCTCCTTGGTCTTTGCTTCCTCCTCATTCTGACAGGCCCTGAGGATCATAGTAACTGGGGGTCCTGGCTGGGCTAGGTGGGCCTGATGCAGCCTCACTTGACTGTGCCTGAAGTTGGTGATCTCTTGCTGGGAGGGCATGGTCCCTAGGGCCTCCTCCACAGCTCTTTGGGTCTCTGCAGCCCCCAGCCAGCCCTGGACTTTGCCTCACTCACAGGGACTTCATCCGCTTTTGGATGAATTTGTCCACCTTGGAGGAGCCTAGCAGGTGGTAAGCAGTGTGAACTATTCACTGCCTTTATCATTGGACTTCCCTTCAGCCATTTTACTTTTTTTTTTTTTTTTTTTAAACATCATCTCTCCCCTGTTTTACACATGCTTTTCTGGCCAAACTGCAAACTTACAAAGTCTTTCTGCTTTACTTTTTGTTTCCAAAATTCCGTGTACAATTTGCTGAAAGCTGACATCAATATCCATCATGCAGTTTGAATAATTTACGGTTTTGATATTTTTTTCTTTCTGCCCATTTAATCAGACCATCCTTATAAACCAATATAATCTTAATTGGCTAGCCTGGAAAAATAATTTTTAATAACATCTTTTACTTTTACTTTACCAAATTTAGATAAACTTATTTATTAAAGATTTATAAGTCACATGAACTAAAAGGTATCTGCATCCTTTTTTAAAAAATTTATGAGCACTCATTGATCTATAATTAATATATTCAATTCTCATTTGTCCTGAACTTCTGCCAAATGACAGCCAATCATAATATGTGTTTCGTGGGTCTAATGAAACAATAATACTTAATCATCCTTTGTTTCTTTTTGCCCTAAATCCCCAGATTATCTCCCCAGTATTTAAGCATTAACCCAGAGGAAAAACTGAGGAAATCTTATCTTCATTTTTCTTTTTCTGATCAGGTTCTCCATCCTGGACACCTGGCTCTGAGTGTTTGACGAGGCCCACCTCCCTTATCAGAGGTCTCTGGCCCTCTCCCAGGATGCTTTGTTTGTCACTGGCCATCTCCCTCACAGGATTTTCAGGTGCTTCATAGCAATAGGAAGATTGGTATCTTCTGTGGTGTTTCTTACCCAGTCTTGGGCATTTTATCATAGCAGCACAAATGGACTACAGCAATTAATCAAAGAACTTAAAAGAACAGAGTGCTGGGACTCCACTGGCTTTACAGAGTTTGAATGAACTGCTTTGGGTCACTTACTAATCAATGTTTGATTAATAAATGCCTGTATTTGTGCCTGAATTCTGATTTTATTATTATCTGGTAGCTAGTCTGTGAGAGAGCAGATAGCCATACCACCTCAAACTCATTGATGGCTATTACTAGCCACCAAAAAGAATCTAAAAATTATGCATGTCTAAATTGGCTTAAACCTAATTTGTAACATATACTCTACTAGCCAGACCAAATACACAGGATCTCAAAAGAGAAGCTATGATTCTTGTTCTTCTGGAACATTCTATTTATTCAGAATTAATTCACAGGTATATTTATCATTCTACTTTTAAGATTAAATATATTAATTTCTTCATGTAAAATTCCTCTTTTCACTCTATCTGACCAATTCGTTCATTGTAATAAACTTGTAATAAGTGCTAGTCAGTCAATATTCTTCATTATAAATCAGCAAATCTGGCCTGCCACCTCTTTTTGTAAAATCCATGAGCTGAGAATGGTTTTTACATATTTAAATGGTTAGAAAAAAATCAAAAGAATATTCATGATGTAAAGATTATAAGATTATATAAAATTCAGATTTCAGTATCCACAAAGGAACACAGCTCTGTTCATTTGTTTACATACTGACTGTGGCTACCCAGTGCTGCAAGGGTGGAAATGAATAGCTACTATAGAAACTGCTTGGTTCATGAAGCCTAAACTATTTGCTATCTAGTTCTTCACAGAACAAAGGTTCACTAAACCGTCTAGTGATGATGGGGATCTACCTTAAGGCATGATATAGGTTCAATTCTTATGGAGCTTGGACTCTAGGGAGAAACAGAAAATAAATAAATGCAAAAATATCAATGACAATAATTGCTATTGTGAAAATACGAGTGAAGCAACAAGGAATGACACCAGCAAGGTCCTCTCTAGGGAAGTGATATGTGAGCTAAAACCTAAATGACAGGGAGGAAACAACCGTGTGAAGATGGGTAAGAATGTTCCAGATAAAATCCCTAAGGAACTCCCCTTACTCGGGAGTGTTAGGGACATAGATGATGGCTAAGAGAAAAGAGCATATACATACTCCCCCATATCCCTACTGATTTCCAGGGACAGTAAGAATCCTTTTGCTATTTGGTGACAGCACCTGAGCACTCATTAAATAACGATTTGGTCAGCTAAAGAATCAGTAATAACCACTTGGTAAAAGATGAAGCATCAAAAGGAAAGACAGGCTGAGAGACTGAATTCCTTCCCTTGCTTCACACCCCAAGCAGAGGTAGCAACTAATCTGCAAAATGCCTCTCTCCTCTCACTTTTCATATTTAAAATATGTGAAAAAAGATGTGAGTAGCTGAATGAAAATCAGTGTAACAAACTAGGTTCATACGTTACAAGCTGCAAGGCACAGATGCTAAGAGATTACTGAAATTCCTTTTCCCCATCTCCTCTCCTCTTCCCACTTTACTGAACCCCCCTCACTCCAGGTGTGGAAGTTAAGTTTGCTTCCACACCCATCTACTATCGTGGGTTACATACACCATTGTGGTTTCGTCAGTATGGTGAATGATTTGAGGAGAAGAAAATTAAACCCAGGCTATCATTCAGTTGCTACTAACATGTTCACAAATAAAGATCATGATCAGAGAAACAACTTCAATTTTAAATCTTTGCCTAAAGTGCCTGACTTTTGTGTTATCATAACCATTGCAAGCATTTATATAGAGATTTCTAATGTCCATGATTGGAAGAAATATAAATTTTTAAAACAAATATTTCAAGTACTACAGACAAAGAAATCTGTACCTTTTTAAATAAAAACAAACTTTTCAGAGAAGATAGAAATATAATTAGAAATTTATCAAGGACTAAAAAGCTGTTTTTAACTTATTTCCTAAGAAACCAAAAATAGAAGTGACAACTTCCAAAGCAGCTCAGATCTCTTTACTCTATTATTAAATTTTCCAGTTCAAAATTTTTAGAATCACTAATTTAAGGGGTGAAGAAAACTTTTAAATGAAAAAAAAAAATCTTCCAACTAAGTTCATTTGTAATGCTAGTAAAACTGACCTTCATGAACAAAGAAAATGCTAAATTTACTCTTAAATAATAATAAGTTAATGCTAACCTATTTAATAAGTTAAATAGGTTAGCATCCAACACCACATTGTGATTCTTGGCACAAAGATAGGTGTCATATTAATAATAAATAATACATTTGTGGACATAACATTTTGACAATGAAATTTACTCAATAAAAAGAATGTAGCCAGACATGGTAGCCCATGCCCTTATAATCCCAGCACTTGGGAGGATGAGACAGGAGGATTGCAGGTTTGAAGCCAACTTCAACAATTTAGCAATACTCCGTTTCAACATTAAAAAAAAAAAAAAAAAATAGGCAGTCTTGTGGAATAAAAATCGGTGGGCCTAGAAGCAGATCAGATTTTAAAGGCAGCTTCTTCATAACATTTTTTTATCATACCACTGATAATCATCTTATGATACCATGGCAGCAGTGGCAGCCGTAAAATGGATGATATCAAAGACATCCTGAAACATTTATTTCTGATCCAAAATGGAGCTTTATCTTGTGTTTGTTATAAATGTATGTATTCTTCGCTTCCAGATGACTATAATTGCAAAATAGAGTTCACCTTGACATCTGATGGCAGGACGATGGTATGCTGCCACCCTTCTGTGGACATTTCATGTGGACACACAAAACCTATCCCTCAACCAGATCCTGTGCATAACAATGAAGAAACATACGATTAGAAGAGAAAGATGGACATAGGTCCCATGAACAAGGACCCATGATAGAACAACTTAGCAAAATGTTCTTTACTACTCAGCATCCTGGCATCCTCACAGACAGTATCATAGAAACTTTCAGAAACTAAATCCTCAGAAAGACAGATGATATCGAGGTTCAAAGAGAAATGTTTTCCTGTGCTTCATTTGCCATTTGAGAAAACGCAGTCTGGTGTATTTACCAATATGTTATATAGAGAAAATAATGTCTTTTCACATACTAGGATATGTATTTCTATATATATTAATTTTGGATTTGATATTACTTAGAGAAACCTATTTTACCTTATTTTCCTTTTGACATATTAATGTCTACCATTTATTTTTAGGTGTCTAATATGATAAGTATTTTTACATCATCAATCAAATATTACTAGTAGTATAAATAAGATTCATAAAATGTGCATGTCTCTCCTTCTGAAGGGATTTCTAAATTGCCTTTGAGAATAAACTTATGAGTTCCACCCAAAAAATAATAAAGAACTAGAGATGTAGCCTGGAGGTAGAATGCCCCTTAGTTCAATCCCCAATACCAAAATAAATAAATAAATAAATAGAAAAAGGATGTAACTTTGGTCAACTGAAATTAAAATTCTTGGAGGTGGTAATGATTAACTTGTTTTTCAATAACATTCCCTTATTCCACTGGATATATTCAATAGTAATAGGGAATATGTGACTGCAAACTGAGTTCATGCGCTTCTTTACATTTAAAGCCCTCTGAGTAGTTTTTATGAGATATAAAGGGTATATATTGGGGGCTGAAGAGAACAGACATGAAAGAAGGCCAGCATGAACCTTTGGAAATGTGCAATCAACCCATGAACCTCATGCTCTGCCTCAAGTATTCTCATTGTTCCTCCACTGAAAAGTTATAGGAGAAGGGACAATATGAGGTTAACATGAGAGAGACTCCCAATTAGAGGTATTGGCCCAGGACTGGTCACATATGCACCAAAGGCAGCCCAGGAAACAGCTCAAAGAGTATGACATGACCAGCCCTCCAAACCATCTTGCTGCCCCAATATAACCAGCAGCTCCGGCAAACAAATGAGGTGAACCCTGGCATTTTGCCCTCGTAACTAACCAGGATGGGGCTATACCTCAGAGTTGCAGCAAGGAAGTGACTGTGTCAGGCAGTGGAGAATTACTGAGACCTACAGAGGGTCTGTAGGCAGCAAAATAAAACACTAGGAAATCCTCCTATCTCCGACTGCATATGCTCCATTTTAGGAGTTCCAAGTCTCAAAGTAATAAGGTCAAGAAACTAAGGGTATAAAGTATATCTTCTTTCCCTTTGTCTATCCAAACCCTAACCTTTCCTTCTCAAATTCCCTTTTCTTTATGAAACTATGCTGCAATCCCTGACCTCAAGACTTCACAGGCTAGCTGGAAATATGAACATGCTTCCAACCACCTAAGAGATTATTTACTCTGGGATAAACATTGTTTTAATAAACACCCTTATAACTGGCAAGACTTTTCCTATTGCCTTAGAATTGGCAGCCAAATGTCATTCAGTATCACTAAAACCCAAAAGGAGAAATGAACAACTGGAGCCAGATTCTTCATTGAGGGCATCCTGGAAGGATGCCAAGCTGCTGTGCCCCTTTCCAGGCTTGAAGGGAACAGGAAAATGGGGAGGTGAGTCATAGGAATCTACAAGGCAACCTCCTGAGTGCCATATTCTCGGGGATATACTATTTGGCTTAGCAGTGAACACAACTTGCATAGTTCTAAAAGTATACAGACCAACAGCTGATTCCTTTAGCCAAAAGTCACTTATAACTATACGAGGGAAATGAGGAAAACAAAACAGTAGTGTATGTAGTATAAGAGAGTTACATCTTCATCTATCATAATAGAAAGTCACTAGAAAATATTTAAAGTTAATGATCTAGCCAGGCATGGTGGTGCATGCCTATAATACTTGGGAGGCTGAGACAGAAGGATCACAGGTTCAAGGCTAGCCTCAGGAACCTAGCTAGACTTTGTTTCAAAAACAAAAAAATAAAAAGGGAAGGGTTATGTGTTTTCTCTCCTATGCAGAAGCTAGGGAGTAATTGAAGGGAGACTTTAGATAATGGATGAGAAACCCCAATGGAGCGAGGGAGGTAGTGTAGAGGAGGATGTGGAGTGGGGGAGAGGAAAAAATAATGAAGAAAGCACTTCCATTGACATTATACATATGTGAGAACACCAATGTCGATCTCAATGTCATGTGTGGGGAAGGAGAGTGGGGAAGGAGCTGGGGGAAAGCCCACCAAGTGCTCTGTATATGTATGTCACTACCGTCTTGAACTGCATTATGATGTGAGACTATAATGCATGAACAACAGGATTTTTTAAAAAAGGACTAGGGATATAGCTCAGAGGCAGAATGCCTGTAGGTTGGATCTCTAGTACAAAAGGAAGAGAAAGGGAGGGAGGGAGGAAATTATCTAAGAGCTGCCAGTTATTTTGAAATTGGGAGGAATACTCAAAGAAATTACTTTTTTTAAAATTGTTAAAACAACTATTGGAAATGAATTGAAACAAGTTGGAGAGAATGGTTGCTGTTTTGTTATTTGATATTTTTAGCACTATTTGATTTTTTAAATATGTGCAGGTATTATTTTATTAAAAATAAAATTAACTTATAGAAATAAAAGGCAATATTTTTCTCTAGAAAAAAGGTTTAATAATTTTTGTGGACTTCCTCTGTGTGCTATTTATCAAAAATGTTGTCTAGAGTAACATGGATACACCTGAGAGGTTGTAGCTAGTCTTAAATTCCAACAGGTTAGGATTGCTTATTAAGTACCCTGAAGTGGGACCAAGTGAGGTGAGTATACATACATTTATTTCAGTAATGCCCACAGATTAGAAGTGAAAGTCAAGAAGGGGTTGGGGAAAGGCTATCGTGGGTGTGCTCCAAATGCAACAGAAACAGAGCAAAACCAGACAGACTTGACAAAGAATAACAACACTCAGGGACATTAAAGTTCAAGAATGCAGTGGTTACTTGGTGTTGGCACAAAAATGGCGCTACACATGTTAATTGGTCCTAGAAGACAGGCATATAATCTCAAACACCTCAGGTTTAATTTTTTATTCTTTTTTCCATTGCTGAGGACCAAACCCAGGACTTCTGCATGCTAAGTACATGCTCTACTACTGAGCTACATCCCTAGTCCAGATTAATATTTTTCTTAATCTGTTTATATTGCTCCTTTGTCAATTCATTCTCATTCTCATTTTCTCTCCCCCCCCTCCCCTCCCTCCATCCCCTTCTTGTGTATGTGTGCACACATGGGTTTCTGGAAATTGAACCCAGGGACATTCTACCTCTGAGCTACACTCCCAGCCCTATTTTATTTTTTATTTTGAAATAGGGTCTCACTAAGTTTGCAGAGGGCTCTGTAAGTTGCTGAGGCTGGCTGCCAACCTGCAATCCTCCTGTCTCAGCCCTCCAACTACTGAGATTACAGGTATATGCCACCACACTCAGCTGCCAGTTGTCTTCCTTATATTTTCTGCTATCTTCGGGCATCCCTACACATCAAATACAGTGGTCTACCAACAGTGTTTCTCCCTGTGGTTAAATCCTCACTCCTTTGGCTCTCATAATCTCTCATAGACAAGAAGTCAATCTCGTAGTTTAAACTATTCCCAGTTCCTGTGTCCTCTGGAACACATCTTGGCCTAGGCCTTCTCTTTCATGGAGCAACCCTCCTTCTCTTTCCTCTGAATATTCAAATTCTGGCCACCTCCTGAAGCCAAAGGTAGACTCCCCATTTTCAATCTCCTTGACCACTGGCTGTTGTATGGTCTTTTAAGATCCTGCTGCACTTTATTACTACATGACAAAATACTCTGTATATTGGCAATTAACTTTCAAGGTATAGGTTTTCTTTCCTAAAGTGAACTATAATCTCCTCAAGGTTAAGGATTTTATCCTTTTTTATTATTATTTCCTAAAGTGCCTAGTACAATACTTCCCATAGCAAGTACTCAACAAATAATGAGAAATCAATGAATTATTCCAAACTTTTATGAACCACATCCTTTTGCCTGAAAATATCCCCAAACTTCAAGATTTTCTCTCTCACTTCATAACGCTGTCAGAGTTGGTTTCTCAACTTTGAAAATGCAATCCTCAAGTGTATCCATTGCTGATTATAACAATGGGTCTCAGACATACATCTGGTAAGCAGTACCCTCTGTAACATTAAATAAGAGTGAGTCACTAGACAAGTGGGCATTATATTCCAGAAATTGTCTCTTCCCACTATGATTGAAAATTAAAAATTCACTGACTATAGGCATACTAAATCAAAGGTGTATACTCATAAATCATGGATAACTCTTATATTTGGATATGGGTATAACTCTTAACATCTGCTATTTGGCTGGTCAATATCCTCACTGCTCAAAAAATGATCCATGGGCAAATAAAAGCCACATTTCTTGGATACTTGTTAGAAATATAGGATATCCACCTCCAACTTATAGAATGAAAATCCTGCCTTTTAAGATTTCTGGGTGGTTTGAAAAGCACTGAGCAAACCCAAAATGGGCACAGCTGACTGCACAGAAGTAATTAGGTTCCAAAGAAAAAAGAATTTTTATCCTTTCAAAATAGCCTATGCCAGTGGTTCAACAGAGATTACTGGACCCCATCCCCAAGGTTTCTGGTGGGTCTCCAGGGCCCTCAAAATCCTAATTTCTAATAAAATCCCAGGTGATGCCAATGGTGATGATGCTGGTCTAGGAAACACATCACTAGCTCATACTATATTTAAAAACAACAACAACATAATCTTGTTCCAAGTGTACTCCCAACACAAGACAGAACACTGATCTGGTAAAAATAAAAAAGGAAATTATTGTGAGATGTTTCATTTATGTTACAAGAAGGTATCTGTTAAAACTCCTTGAACACAGGCTATGAAAACAGATGAAGGATTACTATAGTAGCAGCTATATTATCCACAGAGATTTTCTCTACTGACATCATTCATAAAGAAAAACCCATCTTATAGAAATTCTATTTAAACAGGGAGGCTTATAAGAACCAATAAACATGTGAATCATATCCTGTTCATTAAATACAATACAGTAAAACAACAATGCAAATTTAAGATGGATTTGAAAATTACTCTCTGAGCCCGAGATAAGTTTTTATCTTCACAGCTCTAAAACAAATATAAAAGAACACCTGAGAAATGTTGAGGATACTCATTATAAAATTTTAAGGTTTTTTTAAATCCAAAAATAGCTCTTTTTTAAAACAAAAACTCTCAAAAATTATAAATAAAAGTATATGAAAACCAAAGAGCTCCACCTAGAGTTTGAAAAATATAAGTTTTCTAACTTATACACATACAAATAAAGAACCATTTGCCCATAACTCATCTATATTCTATTAATGTTTTAAAAATGTATTTTTACAGTCTAACATGTGAAAAAATCTTAATAAAAAATAATACTGATGTTACTCCATTAGCAATCAGAGAGATGCAAATCAAAACTACCTTGAGATTTCACTTAACCCCAATTAGAATAGCAATCATCAAAAGCATGTTAAGGGTGTAGAGAAGTGGGATTGCAGATTAGTGCAACCACTTTGGAAAACTGTATGGAAGATCCTCAAACAAATAGGAATGAACCTACCATATGATCCAGCAACACCACTTCTGGGTATCTATCCAAAAGAATGGAAACCAAACTATCAGACCAATGCATGTGTATCTATGTTTATAGCCGCACAATTCACAATTGCAAAACTATGGAACCAGTCAAGATGTCCATCAACAGATGAATGGATTAACAAAACTATGGGATATGTACACAATGGAATTTTACTCAGCCATAAAGAAGAACAAAATCATGTCATTTACAGGGAAATGGATGGAACTGGAAAACATTATGCTAAGTGAGATTAGTCAGTCACAAAAAGTAAAAAATCGTATGCTCTCCCTAATATTTGGGACATAAGAGGGACTAAAGAGGAAGAAGGGGAAAGCTTAGGCAAGCAAAGAATTTGACTTAACAGAAGGTGATAGAGGGAGGGGGGACACCCTAATACACATGATATACTTTCACAAACATATCAAAGTCAAACACTAAACTGAACTTGAGGAGGGAGGGCGAGGGAGTGGGGCAGAAATTGGGGAAGGATTAAATGAGAAATGTGTGCATGTATGCCTTTATCAGCTTGTACCAGACGAACATGTATGATTACAATGCATAAAAAGGAAGGAAGGAAGGAAGGAAGGAAGGAAGGAAGGAAGGAAGGAAGGAAGGAAGGAAGGAAGGAAGGAAGGAGGACTGCTGTTACTGATCCAGGGTCATGCTTAAGAGAATCATTACTCTAGATTGTAAAATTACATTTGCCAAGTTTCCCAAATTATTCTTATTCTCATTTATCAAACCAAGGTACAACATGGTTAATCAGTCTCCCTGATCCCAGTCTCTTCCTCTAGTTCTTTCCCACAATAACCTAATCTGCAAGTCTTTCCCTAGCCTGAAACTTTCAATGATTCCCCATTGTTGACAGAATAAAGGACAAATTAACATGCATGCAAGTTTCCTCAGTTTGACCCTCATCCACCTTTCCAGCCTCAACTTCCAATAGGCCCTGCCATTTGCCTATAATGGAGGCTTTGTTGGCTCAATGCCCTTGTCCCTAATATTCTCTTTTCCTGCATGCCCTTATTTGTCCTTATTCCAACACATCTGACTTATTTGTCACCATCTATGCAAGTGGCAAGTACTGTGCTAGGTATTGGAAACTCAAGAAAAAAACAGGACAATCCCAAGGAGCTTTCTGTCTTGAGAAGTGTGGTAGATATCACTGAACAATGAACCCAGCACTATCTTTTTTTTTTTTTTTTTTTTTTTTTTTTTTTTTTTTTTTTTTTTTTTTTTTTTTTTTTTTTTGGTGCTGAGGATTTAACCCAGGGGTTTTCTACCTCTGGGTACACTCCCATCCCTATTTTACTTTTTATTTAGAAACAGGGTCTTGCCCTTAAAGCGAAGTAAACTATAAAGATATAATCATTATAAGAAGGAATAAAGAAAGAGGCATGATTGAAAACAAACAAAAAAAAGAAACAGAGTCTTGCTAAGTTGCTGACAGCCTCGCTAAGTAGCTGAGGCTAGCCGAGAACCTGTGATCCTCCTGTCTCAGCTTCACAAGTACTGGGATTATAGGTGTGCACCACTATGCCCAGCTCAGCACCATCTTTACTCCCCTCCTGCTCTCTCCCTTTCCTCCTTACCAGTGTACAGAAAACCACAGCTGGGGAAGGCCAAAGGCACATACATGGAAGTACACCATAGCTGGCAGAGTATTTCAGGCTTCTGGCAAAGTTTGTTTTCTAGATAAGAAGGGACAGACCCAGAGTCATTCCTTCCTCCAGTCTTGAGTGTAGGTACAGTGCTTCAAGCTGGAGCCATCCTAACAGCCATCAAAGAAAGGACAGAGACTCCTACAGGCACAGGTTTTGGCATTGATGATCAGCTGAACAAGAACCAAAGACCACTGACCTCCAATCTCCTTTATGTTTTACTAGAATAAGCCCCCATTTATTGGAGTCAGCTGTTAATCAGGTTTTTCTGTTACAACTGAAAGCATTTTCTTGGGGTAAAGGTGGGGAAATGAAGCAAGAATTCTTTCATGCTGGGCATGGTGATTCATACTTTTAATCCCAGTACTTGGGAGGCTGAGACAGGAGGATCACAGGTTCTTGGCCAGCCTCAGCTACTTAATGAGACCCTCCACAACTTAGTGAGACTTTGTTTCAAAATAATGCATAAAAATAGGGCTGGGGGTGTATCTCGGAGGCAGAATGCCCCTTGGTTCAATCCCCAGTACTGCAAAAACATAAATAAATAAAAATAAAAAATAAAAAGGGTATAGCTCAGGGTAGAATGCCCCTGGGTTCAATCCTCAGGACCAAAAAGGAAAAAAAGAATGAATAAATCATATTGATTTTTTTCATAAAGTGATTAATGCTTGGGCTGGGGATATAGCTCAGTGGTATAGTGCTCACTAGCCTGTGACAAGCCCTGGGTTGATCCTCAGCACCATGAAATATAAAAATAAAATATTATGCATTTCTTCCATTAAACATGGTTATATTAATAAGTGTACATAAATAAAATGTGAACTTTAAAGCACAATCATGCATTTAAATCATGTAATATAGAGCTGTTATATTCCAAAGGAAGATAAATGTCACTATTTGAGGTCTAAAATATGGTGTTAGAACTCCAATTCTACTGTAGATACTTTTCCATGTTTCTAGTTCCTCACTAATTTATATCAATTAGATTTCAAAGATTTTTTTCTAAAATTACAGTTTCTCAATGAATTTTTGCTCCCCCTAAAATATCCAAGCCTTCTATATTTCCCCAGAACATCCAATGGAACCCTTCTTTAATAACTTCATCCATTTGTTTGAAAGGGACCTTGATAGATATGGTATAAAAATATTAGCAGAGTGTTTTGTGGTACTTAGATAAAAATGCTAGGAAATAGTAACAACTCTAGTTACATAGAAATTCATGTCACTAATGTTCTGCCAGATATCAGGCCTTCAAATGCTTGAAGTAAACTATCATGATTCCCTTAAGTACATTTTTTCTCCAGCCAGATATCCCCCCATGCTTTCAAAAATTCCTTATGTAATGGAATAGGTTTCCAGATCATGGAAACATTTGATCATCCTCTGGTATACATATTCCAGCGCTTGACAATCCTTAAGACCAAATAAAAAAGTGACAGATATATTACATATGGTTTTTAAAATATGCAGCAATCAAGATGTAACTTTAATTTTAGAATTTGGCTCACTGTCTCCAAATAGGAATGTTTTTTGTTGTACAAAATTAGCATGTAGTCTTAAAGAAAATAACATATTTTGAGAGAATTTAAAGGCTTATGCTCAATGTCATAAATCTGTACATTAATTTAAAGTGATTACTAAGCAATAGAAAATATTTTTAATTTTGCCCAAAAAAAGTAGGTTTAATAAAACAATAGATTCAAAATGGTTCCTATGCATCAAAGAATGTAGGCAGAACTCACCTCTACAATTGGAATCATATAGTGCAATTTGCAAAAGAAAGCCATTGGTCATTCTTTCTGAGAAAAATAAAACACAGGAGAGGAAGAATACAAACATACATCTGCAGGGTGTCCTTGGATGCCACTGGCTTGTCAGCAAGAACAATCGCAGCCAGCCTGTCTCTAAGTGATAGTCCCTGTTGTATTCCACATTTCTACAACATGGGAAGAAATCAAATTCATGTTTTTAAGGGCAATTTAACTCTAATTTTTGTGCCTCATTGCCATAGCATTTTTTAAACTTTTCTTCCTATTCTTAATAACTAGAAGAAAATAAGGCACTGTGCATATTACTAAAAATATCCCACATTTATTTAGTCTGACTTTATAAGCTATCTCAATACCATTTATTGTGGTTCAATTTTCTGATGATTCAGTGCCATAAACAGTATTGCAACTCTGAAACAAATTCATTCTTTAAAGTCTAACTATGTTTATTTGTAATAACATCACAAGTTACAATGTAGTTGTTAAGCTTAATTGACATTCTCCAGTGTCTTCTTGCCACTTGCTTGTCATTACACAAGTTCTCCCTAGATAATCCCATTCGTGTTTGTGGCTTCAAATCCTATCTACATACTGGTGACAACCAAATTAGTTTCTCTAGCCCAATTCCTCTGCAAGGACAACCCACATAGCTAAGATCCCTGTGGCATTCCTATGCTGCCAGTCCACCAGCCACTAAAAGATATACAAAGTGGAGACCATGTTTCCTTAAATGCCCCTTGATTCCTGCCTTTTTTTTTTTTTTTTTTTTTGCGGTACTGGGAATTGAACCCAGGGGCATTCTACCTCCAAGCTAGACCCCCAGCCCTATTTTTTATTCTTTATTTTGAAACAGGGTCTCACTAAGTTTTGAAGTGGCTCACTAAGTAGCTGAGGCTGGCCTCAAACCCGGATCCTCCAGTCTCAGCCTTCCAAATGCTGGGATTACAAGCGTGTACCACCATGCCCGGCTTCCTGCCTATTTTTATTTGTGACTAAAATACTGAAATATAAAAATACTGAAAATATAATCATAAGGAAAGCCTACAGTATGACACAAAGAAGCAATGCAAACAAACAGAAAAAAGGCAAGGAAGCCAGGCATGGTAGTGCAGTTTGTAATCCCAGTACTTGGGAGGCTGAGACAGGAGGACCACAGGTTCAAGGACAGCCTCAGCAAGTAGTGAGACTCTCATCAACCTAACAAGACCCTGTTTCCAAATAAGAAATAAAATTGGGCTGGGGATGTAGCTCGAAGGTAGAATGCCTCTGGGTTCAATCCCCAGTACAAAAAAAAAAAAAAATACAAGAAGAGTAGAGAGGAAACAGAAATAGAATATAATTAGGTCTTTCTATCAAAGAAAATGGAGCTTGACTTAGGCTCCATTTTGTAAAACTGCCATTGTATAACTTATGTGTGCTATGTGTGCTTGTATTTTTGCAATGATAGCATTTCCTGGAAATTGTGAGTGCCAACTCCTCCCCCAGCATCCCCTTCAGCCAATGACTTAAAGATTGTTAGCCTATGTTCCCACTAGTAGGAGCACAACACAGAAGCCCCATGCTGAAAATAAAACGCCCAACAGTTTTCCACCATGCTATTCTTGCACACTTGACTTACTGGTGGCAGGATCCCTTTTTGCAAAAAGTAAAATTCGCCTTATGGAGCCGCTTTTCTTATGACGCCAAAGAATTTTATTTCTGGCAAAACAATGCAAAAGGCAGAAGAAATTTTCAAAAAAAAAAAAAAAAGAAACACATGTAATATCCTTGAAGAGATTTTAAAAATTACATGCTATACCAGAACCAGTTAATATGCAGTAGCAGAAACAAACAAAAACAATAGAATTTGGAAGACAACTTCCTAGAAAATAATGCTCAGAAACTAGATGAAGAAAGTTGAAAATTAGAGTATCAGGTCCTCATAGAAGTTCCAAAGAGGAGAACCAAGAGGAAAAAGGGAATCAAATTGTCAAAGTAAAAACATTCTCTCAGAGAAAGCAAAACTCTTGTACACTGTTGGTAGGAATGTAAATTAATACAGCCATTATGGAAAACAGTAAGGAGGTTCCTAAAAAACTAGAATTAGAACCACCATATGACTCAGCACTCCTACTGGGTAAATATCCAGAGACATCTGTACTCCTGCGATAATTACAGCACTGTTCACAATAAACAAGAAATGGAAACTACCAAGAGTACATTGGCTAATGAATGGATAAAGAAAATATGTACATATGTTCCAGGGAATACTATTTGACCATTAAAAAAAAGAATAAAATCCTGCCATTTGCAGCAGCAGGGATGGAACCGGAGGATATTATTTTAAGTGAAATAAGTCAAGTTACAAAAAGACAAATGCCACATGATCTCACTCATACGCCGAAGTTAAAGACTTAATCTCATAAAAGTAAAGAACAGAATAGTGATTACCAGAACTGAGAAGGGTATGAGAGAAGGAGGGCTGGAAAGAGGACCATTACTTGGTATAGGAGAATACCTGGGTGGGAGAAATAAAGTTCTAATATTCTGTGGCAAAGTAGGATGACTATGGTTGGCAATAATTAACTGTATGTTTCAAAAACTAGTAGAAAGCTGGGCATGGTGGCACATGCTTGTAATCCCAGTACTTGAGAGGCTGAGATAGGAGAATTGCAGGTTCACCGCCAGCCTCAGCAACTTGTGAGGCCCTCCACAATTTAGTGAGACCCTGTTTCAAAACAAAGAATAAAATAGGGCTGGGGGTGTAGGTCAGAGGTAGAAGGCCTCAGGGTTGAATCCCCAGTACCACAAAAACAAAACGAAACAAAAAACCCTGACTGTTCTTATCACAAATGAGTAATAAATGTTTGTATCCTGAATATACCCATTACCCTGCTCTGAGCATTACACATTGTATCCATATATTGAAATGTCACTTCTTAACTTATAAATATATAAAGTATTATGTAGCAATTAAAATACATATATATAAAGAAAAAACATTCTCCTCCTCCAAGAGTCCAGCATTTAAGCTGGGCGTGATGGTACACACTTGTAATCCTAGTACTTGGGAGGCTGAGACCTGAGGATCCAGGTTCGCAGCCAGCCTCAGCTACTTAGTGAGGCCCTCCACAACTTAGTGAGACCCTGTTTCAAAATAAAGAATAAAAAATAGGGCTGGGAGTGTATCTCGGAGGTAGAATGCCCCTGGGTTCTACCCCTAGTACTGCAACAACAACAACAACAAAAAAGAGTCCAGCATTTAAAGTGAAAACATGCACAAAGGCAGAAAATTGTGAAAATGCAGAAAAGAGGGATACATAGAGCATCTAACAGGGTTTCTGAGAGAAATAAACAGCTGTAAGACCCAATCCCTTGTATTCAATGACATCAAGTTTCTTAAAGAAAACACTAAAAGTATGGAACCATCAGCAGATTGTTTTTCTCAAAGAATTTTATAACTCAAACATCAGTCAAGCACAAAGATAAACAAAGATAAGCACCGATACAAACTTTTTTGTCTCTTGTGTACCCTGCCTTGAAAGAACTCCTTTCTCTTATGGAGAATTATGTTTCTGCAAAAGACGGGAATAAAACAAGAAATATGCAAACACATATGCCACAGCTCCTTAATAGCTGGATCTTGAGCAAGGCTCGGTCTGCTGGAGTCCTGCAAAGCAGACGATTCCAAAAGAAGGAATGCGTGGCATATCCCACTTTGCATTATTATATTCTGGAAATTTTGGGTGCTTTGGATTTTGCTTTTATATTAACTATAAAAGAAAACTTCTTAGAAACATGTGGCCTGACAGATACTAATCTCTTAGCTGAAAAAAAGCAGTGCCTCGAGACAACCCAATGCATTAACCTTTTACAAGCATTAGTCTAGAAACAGGGTTTGCAAGTTTATCTAAATAGCTACTACAAATAGTCTTTTGCCCACTACCACCTGGTCTTCCTCTAACTGCCTGAGATAAGATAGAACACTGCTTAAAGGGAGTAAACAAAATTGTAAAGATTTTAACTAATGGTAAAGTATTTTTAAATAGGTGTTGTAACCTTAACTGGTTGAGGATAACCTTTGGAAAAACAAGTCTGTAAAAATTCCTGTTCTATATGCCTCATTGCAAAAAAAATAGTATAAAAAGATGAATGACAAACAATAAAACAGATGCACTTCTTCACTGCATTTGGTGTGAGCATATTCTCGTGACCTCCTCTCAATCCACACCTATTGAGGGACCCCCCAACCCCACTGCCTCGAGGGCTGGTCCCTGGCACACATGACTAAGGAAACAGGAGCCTGCCCCATAGAAAAATGGCAAAGAGCATTCCAGAGTGACAGTTGTGCAGCTGACCAGGACCCCAACTGGGAGGAAGACAGGCTTCTGAGGTACTATGTGACTGACAGGTTATGTGACGCAGTTTGACATTTGGAAGTAGATCTGTTGTGAGGCTTAGACTACATATAGACAGGTATAAAGCTGGGGTTGACGAAAGAGTAATATATTAGATTGAACATTATGAGATTATTGTTTTGAAGGTTTAAATTTTGTAGAATAATGGCAGTTTCATATTAGTCAGCCAAATTCACAGGAGATTAATATGATGGTGAAATTTGCTTTAAATACTCTAACAAGAACAAAAGAAAAAGAAAAATTGGAAAAATATATGAAACAAGAATGTCAGGAAGTTGACTGTTTTTGAAACTGGGTAACCAGTTCACAGTGTTCACTGTCCACTTCTCTCAACTCATGTGTATTGCTAAAAATCCCATAACAAAAATGTAAAAACAAAAAAGCATGACGATACCAAAATTGACAGCATTTCAATCATCTTTTAGAGAACAGAAGAATTATCCATATGAAGCCTAGTTACAGAACCAATGGACACACACAAAAAAATGTCATCAAAAGAACTCATGTAGACTGGATCTTTACTCACAGTGGGGAAGGAAATATTGGGACTATTTCACATCCCCTACTCTATTCCTGCCTTCCTACACTGACATCAGTGCTGAAAGTTTGAGATTAAGAACAAGATACAGAAGCCTAATTATCACTACTACTCTTATGCAATATTGTACTTGCCAGCTGTGTGGCAAGAAAACGAAATAAAAGGTAAAGGGAGTGGAAAAGGGAAAATTAAAGCTCTCACTTTCTTGGATGTATAGGATCATCTACATAGAAAATTCAAGAGAATCAATATGCCAATTATTAGCATCAATAGGTGACCTTAGCAAAGTTGATGGAAAGAAGGCAAAACATGAAATCCAATTGAATTTCTATATATTAGCAATAAATGGAAAAATAAAATGCTTAAATAGCATTTATAATACATCAAAATTATCAAATACAAGGGGGGAACATGCAAGGCCTTTATGCAGAAAATTCTAATATGCTACTTGAAGAATTTAAAAACAAAGTAAATGAGAGCTCACTTACATCTGGTACATAATCCTCTCCACACTTATCTACATACACAATGTAATCCTAGCAAAATTACAACATGTGAGCCGTTGAACCACCCTGGAACTGCCTAACTCAGCCTTTTGGAGGAATGGGAAAAATCAGTCCTTTTTTAAAGCTACTTTATTTTTATTTTGAAACAAGGTCTCACTAAGTTTCTGAGGATCTCACTAAATTGCTAAGGTTGGCCTTGAACCTGTGCTCCTCCTATCTTGGTCTCTCCCAAGAATTGGGATTACAGGTGTGCACCACCATGCCAAGCTATTAAGCCACTTTAATAAGATCTTACCATCACTTGCTGCTTAAAGCATCCTTATTGAATCATCCATTCTAACTGACCAATCTAAAATAAATAATGTCATTGATCATAAATAATAATTTAACAAGTTTTTAAAAAGTAGAGATCTTCCAGGTCTCATTCTCAAATTATAATCAATAAAAATAAAAATAAATTACAAAAAGTGACTTTAAAAATTATAACTGGGAAGTTAAAAACGCATACCTAAAATAACCAGAACTAATCGGTTATTAGTTCAAAGAGAAAATTTAAAATTTATCCAGAAAGCAATGAAAAGAATACTTTTACTAAAACCTGTGGTACAAAACAAAAGCTGTATTCAGGAAGAAATAGCTAATCATCTTCCTTATTAACTTAAAAATACTAATATATAGGATGGGGATGTAACTCAGTGGTGAAGTGTTTATTTAGCATATAAGGCACCAGATTCAACTGCCAGTACAAACAACAACAAAAATAAATAAATAAAAATTAAAAATAAATGCAACTAGGACTCATGTTGAAGACTTGAAAAAGCAATAAGGAAGGAAAGAAGATGAAATTAATAAAGGTGAAAGATATAATTAAGGAAATGGAAAGCAATGGGCTGCGCAGTACTCAGTGGTAGAGCACTTGCCTAAGTGAGTGAGTTCAATCCTCAGAACTGCAAAGAAAAAAAAAAATCAAGAAATGATCAATCAATTTAAAATCTGTTTTTTAAAATATACCAATGTAATAAATCCTATCTGTGCCTGGTTATTGAAAAGGGAAGAGAGGATAAAATTATGAATGATTAGGAATATATAAACACAGATACAAAACTTATTTTAAAAATTATAAAATCCGAGCCGGGCGTGGTGGTGCACGCTTGTAATCCCAGCATTCGGGAGGCTGAGACCAGAGGATCCAGGTTCGAGGCCAGCCTCAGCTACCTAGTGAGGCCCTCTACAACTTAGTGAGACCCGGTTTCAAAATAAAGAATAAAAAATAGGGCTGGGGGTATAGCTCGGAGGTAGAATGCCCCTGAGTTCAATCCCCAGTACCCAAAAAAAAAAAAAAAAAAAATTTATAAAATCTGGAGCTGGGCACAGTGGCACATGCCTATAATCCTAGTGCTTGGGAGGCAAAGACAGGAGGATTGTAGATTCAAGGCAAGTGTCAGCAACTTAGTGAGACCATGTTTCAAAATAAAAAATAAAATGGGCTGGGGGTGTCACTCAGAGGTAGAATGCCCCTGGGTTCAATCCCCAGTACCAGCAAAAAAATATGTAAATGTATTTTTGTATAACATATAATATGTATTATAATGTATAATATATTATAAAATGTGTATGTGAATGTGGGTGACAGAGAGAGAGAGAGAGAAATATGGGTCTGGAGATATAGTTCAGTGGTAGAGGGCTTGCATACCATGCATGAGGCCTTGGATTCAATCCCTAACAAAATATAAATAAATAAAAATTATAAAATCTATGGCAACAAATTTTAAAAGCAAAAAAAAATTGGGTAATTTCTTAGAACAATATAAAGGAATGTAAACACCGCTGGAAAATTCAAATATGTCAATCATCACAGACTAGAAAGGTGGCTAAAGGTCTACATTGAGATGGCAGCAGGACCAGGTCACTTCATAATTTGTTTCAGCTAACCTACGAACAGTAAATCCAATACTATTTGAATTATTCCAGAATGAAAAGAAAGGATGGAAAACTGCTGAGTACATTTCATGAAGCCAAATCTTTAAAGAAAGAAAAATGGAGACTATAATCTCATTAGGAATATATATGGAAAAGTTCTAAATAAAATATTACCAAGCAATATTTAGCAATATTTTTAAAAAATCAGAGCTTAATTTCAGGAATGAAAAGTGAAATTCAATGTGATAAAAATGACAAAATATATTTATCAAAACCAGCAGCAAACATGTTGCTACTCAGTGAAATAAAACTATTTCAAATAAAATCAGAAACAAAGTAGGGATGCCTACTATTACCATTATTATTCAACACTGTCTTGGCAAGGCTACAAATGAAATAAACACTGAGAAAAAAAGATACATTATTTTTGCTAATTGTATAACTGTGCACTTAGAAAACACAGTAAACTATAGTTTAAAAAGCCAGCAGAATTGATAACAACATTTGATAAGGTAACACTATGATATAGGATATACAAAAGTAATTAGACTTTCCATAATCAAATATAAACACCTTAGAAACAGAAATGGAAAAAAATTTCCATACATGATAGGGAAAATGTCAGTAAAATACAAAAGAGTAAACTTAGCAAGAAAAGTACAAAGCTTATATGAGGAAAACCATAAAATCATTTTGAAGGATAAATTTTAAAATCTAAGCAAATGAAAAGATATCCATATACCTATATGGGAGGACATAAGATAGCATAAAAAAAAACAAATCTCTTACTATCATAAAAATAAAAAGCAAATAAAACAATGGGAACTTTAAAAAAGGACACCAGGTAAAAATTGAAGAAATATGCAAAAGTATAGATTTTAGTTAATACTAATTTATCAGTATTGGCCCACTAATTTAAATATATGTATCATATTTATGCAAAATCTTAGTACCTGGAAAACTGGATGAAGAATATATAGAAATTCTCTGTATTATCTTCAAAACTTTTCTATAAATCTAAAACTGTTCTAAAAATAAAGATTATTTTAAAAGAATATGTGTAAGACAATCAGGAAAATTATTTTAAATAATAAATATAACAGAATTCCAGTTAAGTGAATGAAGGTATCTTAAACATAAGAGAGAAAAATGCCTAAGAAAGCAGATTAAAAAAAAAAAAGAACAGTGAGAGGAAATATACTATAAAGCCACTGTAACGGAAACAATACCGGCTATTGATATCAAGACAGATAAATAGTGCAGCAGAACAGAATCCAGACATAAAGCCCAGTTAATATGGGATTTTAATATATGACAAAAATATGTTTCACTTCAATGGGAAAAATATTTAATAAATATTGCTGGTACAACTGGATATCCATCTGGTAGAAAACTATCCCCTACCTCATAATATAAAGGAAAAAAACAAATTCCAAATAGAGTAAATGCTTAAATGTAGAAAATAAAGTTAGAAGAAAACCTAGGAGACAGCACTTACAATCTATTTCTTTTTCTTTTATATTTTGTGGGACTGGGGATTGAACCTGGGGCACTCTATCTCTATGCCTCTACCCCACGGGCATTCTACCTTTGAGCTACACCCTCAGCCCTTTTTATTTTTTTATTTTGAAACAGGGTCTCACTAACTTGCTGAGGCTATCCTTGAACCTTTGATCATTCTGTCTCAGCCTCCCAAGTGCTAGGATTATAGGTATGTGCCACCATGCCTGGTTTACAATCTATTTCTTAACTAGGAAGAAAAGACAGCCATAACTGAGTTTATAAAGGTTAAAAACAATTTATGCTACAAAAACTACCATAAACAAAACTAATAGGCAAGTACTAGACTTGGAGAAATATTTGCAAAAGAAATAAAAGATAATGGCTTAGCAACTATTACCAATACACAAAGAGCCCTTAAATATTGGTAAGAGGCCAGGCATAGTGGCACACACCTATAATCCCACTACTTGGGAGGCTGAGATAGGAAAATTACAGGTTTGAGAACAGCCTCAGCAACTTAGTGAGACCATCAGCAATTCATTGAGACCCTGTTTCAAAAAAAGAATAAGAAGGGCTGTGGGTGTAGCTCAAAGGCAGAATGCCCCTGGGTTCAATGTTATATATATGATTATATCGCATATATATGTCTATTTATATGTCTTATGTAATTATATATCTCATATATATGTGCAAGAGACAAGCAACTCAATGGAAAAATAAGAAAAGAATGTAAAAAGGGAGTTCTTGAGAACAAATACATGTAGTCATAAACATGGAGATGCTCAAACTAATAAAGAAATACAAATTACAGCTAGATAATAATCACTCTACAGCCAATTAGATAAAAGGAAAATTAGAGAGCAATAATACTAACTGCCAACAGGATGAGAAGGAAAAATGTAAATTGTTTACAGCTGTTTTGAAAAACACTGATGAATTTTTTACACTAAAAATACACAGACACTTCAAACAACATATCACACCCCTGGCAATTTAGCCCATAAAAATAAATTTACCAATAAAATCTTTATTGCATTATTGCTATTGTTGCAAAAACAAGAAACAAAAAACAATGAGTTCCTTGCAATATAGTAATAAATAATCAAACATGTACACTGTGTATTATTCAGCAATCATTAAAAAGAATTAATTCAAGCTGGCATGGTGGCACAGGCCTATAATTCCAGTATTTGGGAAGCTACAAGACAGAAGGATCATAGTTTTGAGGACAGCCTCAGCAAGTAGGGAAACTCTTATCATCAACTTAGCAAGACCCTGTTTCAAAAATAAAAATAAAATAGGGCTAGGAGTGTAGCTTGGAGGTAGAATGCTTCTGGGTTCAATCCATAGTACCACCAAAAAAAAAAAAAAAAAGAAGAAGAAAAAGATGAGAAATGAATGCATTCAAGCTATGCCATTTGATTCACATGGATTTTCCTGTATGTATCTTCGAGTGATAAAATTGAAAGGTAGACTATTCAGGGGGTTGGTGTAGAAGGATTGCAAGTTTGAGGCCAACCTGAGCAACTTAATGAGACCCTGTCTAAAAGAAAAATAAATAAATAAAAAGGAATGGGGTTATAGAGCATACCTGGTGTTCAGTCCAGGACAGTAAAAGAAGAGAAAAAGTGAGGCATTTTTAGAAAGCAAATAATTGATCAAAACCCATAAATATATGTGTCCCAAGTGTGGTGTGTGTGTGTGTGTGTGTGTGTGTGAGAGAGAGAGAGAGAGAGAGAGAGAGAGAGAGAGAGAGAGAGAGAGAGAGAGAGAGAGAGAATGCAGCCAGGAAAACAAGCACAGACACAAATGAATTTGCACACACACACACACACACACACACTACTGGCAGAGTAGGGTAAAGAGTGCAGGATTTGGAAAGGAAAAAGGACAACATGTGATATGATTCCATTTAGGTTTAGTAAATTAATCAAAGATTTGCTAACAATGTGAATTAGTAATATAATGTGATTAGTGGGATCTTCCATTCTCCACAGTCTCATTCTCAAACCACTTCATAATCAATTGGCATTTTCTCATCCATTGAACTACCAATTCTATACAATGTAAGTGTCACAATCTTTTGTGCATTTTTTGACAATCCTACTGAAAAGTATTGTTTTATACTGTTAACCCCCATTTTATGAGACTGAATTTTTGGATCCCACTTTTTATACATAAATGCAAATATATACCAATACATAAATGAATTAGAAAAATAAGGAATTAGTAATTATATATTTACTGATTGTTGGAATGTTCATAAAATGAAATACAAGTCATAGAAAATATGCATAAGTTATTCTATTTCAGTAACAACAAGCAAACCTTGAATTTTAAATATATGCTTAGCTGGGTGTGGTGGCACACACCTGTAATTCCAATACTTGAGAGGCTGAGATAGGAGGACTGAAAGTTCAACTTAGAAAGACCCTGTTTCAAAATAAAAAATAAAAAGAGCTGGGGGCATAGATCAGAGGTAGAATGCCCCAGGTTCTATCCCCAGTATCAAAAATAAATAAACATATGCTTAAATACTTTTAAGTGAAAGCAAAAACTGTTGAAAGTATTCACAAAGCCATTGGCACAGGTTACATAAAGGAGAGGGAACTAGAGAGGAAGGGATTACTAGCTTTGCCTTCATATCTCTTTGCATATTACTTCATTTATTATAATAAGCAAAAAAGTATTGCTTCTGAAACCTAAAAATAATAAGTAATGAAAGCAAACATAATTTATAAACAAAATAAAATAAAGTGAGTATTACTTGGTTCCTACCTCATAGGATGTGTTATAATGAATAAATGAGATAATTCATATAAAGTGCTTAGCATATTACCCAACATGTTGTAAATGCTTAATAAATATTAGATGTTTTATTTTAAAAAGATTTATAGTGAACTATAAATCTGAAAAGACAAAGTCTTTGAAAATGGCATTGTGTATACAAGACACTGTTACCCTATATTACTGAATCATTATCCTTTGGACTGCAAGGGTTCGTATTATAGTAACCATACAGCTCATTAAACACATGTTTGTTGACAGTAAAAATGACATTACAATCAGATAAAGTACTTATATAAAAAGGAGATGGCAATCTTCTTGCCTTTAAGGTTACTTTAGGAACTTCAAGAACCATACTAAGGTACTACGCTTCTATCCCAACACTTCAAATAAGAAGTAGGCCCTGGACATTCCCCCACATTGGAGGAGACTCAACAGGACAAATTCCTATAGGCTGGGAAGTGATGTAATAGCTCCTCTTAGGCCTGCCCAAATGAGAAATCCATTCCTAAACAGAAATTCCACCCTTTAACTCTGCGAATTTCTTTGGTGGCCTGCCTAAAAACATGTGAGTGTAATTACAATCTACAAATAAATCTGGCCTATCGGTACTATTCTTATTGTCCGATCAAATATTAAAATACATTCATAAAGTTGGTGCACATGTTGCTAGTCTTACCACTCACATGGAATTGACCTTCTCTTCTGGGCCTTGCACTTGGCCTGTCACGGTGCCTTTGCTGGTGTTCTTTACCCAGCCAACCACTCCTATTTTCTTAGCTTCGCCTTCTGTGTACTGGTTTAAGGAGAAAATGAGAGATGAAGTCCAACACCAAAGGTTTGAATTCATAATATACTTTATTCTAGTATTCAAAATATGCTAACCTGACGATCTTTTCTTTCTGAAATATCATCTATACCAACAGTTGTATAGCTTGACCTACAGTAACACCTCTATTTACAAGAACTTTCACTTAAATGGTGTCTTTTGTGAAGTTCCATTTTCAATCAAGGCAAGCACATTTAAAAAAAAAAAAAAAACTGGTAATGGGAATTGTTCAGAACTAATTTCTATAGTGTGTTTTGGGTCCCCTAAAATTCAGCTGCATTAGTTTCACACCTGTTAACACTAAATTACATTGTTAATCTAGGCTCTGAAGACAATCAGTCTAAGATACTCAATCAGTAATGACAAACATCCCGTTGTGATCAACATAAAGAACTTGCAGGCAGAAACAAAAACTAAAACATTTGAAATTTCCAACAAAAATGGGGGAAATAATCTTAGTAAGAAAAATAACCTAGAAAGAACACTAGCGTAGATGTGGTGTTTGCTGAGTTATTGTAAGATTTAAAAATTCTGATGTTTTTGGTTTGCTCTGGAGTTGCCATGAAAATGTTATAACTGTTATGGAAAAATTTCTCTCTCCTATTGTTCCTAATAGTCTTTTTAAATTTCCTTTCCCAGTTTTTTTTTTTTTTTTTTTTTTTTTTTTTTTTTTTTTTTTTTTT